>JAQFYB010003792.1:0-18257 GCA_034694085.1 Pogonognathellus longicornis | reverse complement strand
CAGTGTAGCGGTTGAGAATAAACTAGTACGGCCGAGCAGAAGACTGTTTACACTGTTTCAAGCCTGGATTGAATTGTTAGGATAATTTTGAGAATTTTGTCTTCATGTATGCCGCGCAAGTAGATGGGTGCAAGGAGGTGCAAGGAGGAAGTATGTGAAAGTGAAATGTGTTAAAGTTAGCGTGGAATGCCTCTTTGTCTAATTATTATTAGTACAGGTCCAAGTAAAACATGGGGATATTCAGGCAAAACATGGGGATATTCAAGTAAAACATGGGGATATTCAAGTAAACCATGGGGATATTCAAGTAAACCATGGGGATATTCAAGTAAAACATGGGGATATTCAAGTAAAACATGGGGATATTCTAGTAAAACATGGGGATATTCTAGTAAAACATGGGATATTCTAGTAAAACATGGGATATTCAAGTAAAACTTGGGGATATTCAAGTAAAACTTGGGGATATTCAAGTAAAACACTTTCAAAACCAAACCCTGCATACCGCATTGACTTAATATGATTTTTGTGCTGATTTTATTTGTCGCCAGAACGAACGAATATTTAATTAATTGATCAAGGCAAATGATCAAAAATATGCTCGTGTGTAGCTTCTGGAAACTTGAATTCAATAAAAGCATGATGTTATTCATGAATGAGGGAGTTGAACCCATGTTCAAAGAGAATCAGTGGTACAGAAAATCAAGCCCTCTTATAGAATATTTGGCCGTCATCAATTAAGTCTTACCTTTGAAACCTTCTTGAGCTAGATGTTTAAATCATAATTTAAATTGTTGATTCGAGTGTAAAGAAACCAAATTATAATAACCTAGCTAGTAGGGTACTTATGTAGATATGTTCTTAAATTATGTACGTGTTTGACTTTGCCTTTAATGGGATGCGATACAGGATGTGTTTTCGATATTAAAATTTGTACAACTATATATTATTACTATTACATTACTGAAAACTCCTATTTGTTATGTAGTTTTGTGTATTGTGTTGTTATTGTATTGAAAGTTATTATATAAATCTTGTGTTTCATAAATAGGTATATAAAGGTGTATATAGTATAGCTTTTCAAGTCTATACCGGATAACTCCGGTATAGTCTATAGTATACTTAAGAAACTGCATATAACTGTCAAAAATGCGTAATAATTGTTTCGGTCTTTATTTTACAGTGTATTTCAATATAAAACTCACATTTCTTTACATTTATATAGAGCTATTTTATATAGTCGACTGTCATGTTCTTTCAAACACGACTATTCTATATACTTTTATTCTTATTTACAACTAATTAAAGTCATAGGAATATTAAAACATATATCAAGCAAAGCTACGAAGACCTCACAAGGTAGGATTCACTAAAAGTATATCTGTAAATCAAATTTATAGCTCTAATAAGTATTTGAGACGGTAGAGCTAAATTTATATCACGCAAAGCTACGGAGACCTCACGAGGTTGACTAAAAGCAGGATTCACTATCAAAATAAGGATTATGTAGAAGTTAATTAAGTTTGTTGGAAGCGCAATCAAATTTTTGGAGTACCTGTATGACTAATTGTAAAACGCAAATTGGAAATTTTGCAACAAATGTGATTATTTGAACAAACATATTCAATTGTTTGACATTTAGAAGTATTTTAACTGAAAGAAATAATTTTTTTGTCCTTAATTTAACGATTTATTAAAATTATCAAATGAAAGTAGAAGCAATAACTATGTTTTCATAGTTCGCATTCAAAAATATCGATTCCTACTGATATGTATAGTTTATTTAATTTTTGTCCTGGATTACATTTACATTACGATTTAAAAATGTAAAAGTTAAAATTATCAAATCAAAGTAGAAGCAGTAACTAAGTGTTCATAGTTAGCTTTCAGTAAAACATTGATTTCTACTGCTTCAAAAGTATCCAAAAATTTATTGTGAAACTGCTCTTAGGACGAGTACTTAAAATAAGACAGAATGAAGCACTAGACCCGCAATTTTATTTATTTTGTCTAGAAGAAGAAAGCTTAAATTTGTCCATGAGTACTTAAATAAAGAGAAATTAAAAGCATTATTTAATTTTTGGTGCTATCAATGATTTATTATTTTATAAACTTTGAGCCCTCTGACGTCACGTCACTCTAAAGTTGGTTCAATCTAACTGAACAAAGAACTTAGTCTAAAGTTTTGCCCTTTACAATGTGTGTGACAAGTTTCATCTGCCTAGCTATATTGCTACTTGATTTATCGTGGTGACAGACGGACGAAAAGCTCTATAAGACCTCGTGGGGTATAAAACAATTTATATGGACGTGTTTTAGGTATATAAATTATTTCTCACAGAATACTGTACAAATGAAGATAGATAATATACCAGTAAAGAGAATAATGTATATAATATTACATTTTTGCCCACGCAAAAACATAGCATACATATGTATATAGTGGGAATAATATTGCTAAAAGTATACAATAACACCATGAAATCATGTTCTTGTGCAGATTGTAGTTCAGCTGCAGTGAACGAAGTGTATTAAAACGTGAGAAACTCTAAATGATGCTATATGGACAAAAGTGTAACTTACGAATTGTGACAAAGCTCCTTAGTTTTGTAAGTACTAGAGTCTCCTCTTCTCTTACATATCACATAGCAAAGCTCCTATACTGAGAAGACATCCTTTCGGAATGCAATCACCTCATTTAATCTCTTTCTCATTTCTAACTCATCATTTATGCCATGTTATTTGATATTGTGTTTCTTTCATTCTGCAAATTATTTCTTGCACTTTCCCTTCGAAAAACTCGTCAATTTTGAATTGTGCTGGTCTACTGATTTGTTATAAAAGATAGAAGTAGAAGACTGGCAGTGTATTCGTCTAACGTTATTTGTACACTATTACCACCACAAACCACCACTTACTAACAATAAGTAAGTCACTATTATAATATATGTATGTGGGTCTACTTTTGTCAGTTTTGTCCTTAGTGCTTAATATGTGGCACGAATTGTGTGGTCTCCGTGTGACTGTAACAGCCAACATAACTACGCAACACGATTCTATGCAGCAGTAATGCTACCTTCTTTCACAAAAAGAGAAACTCATTCTTTTGTTAGCTTAGGACGAAAATTCACATTTCATTCTTTTCCCAACTTTGCTAGGCAAGGCACAGCACTATTTCCCCTAGAAAGCAAAAACTCGAGAGATCGAAGAAGATGAAGAAGAGTTTTCTGCAAGTTACTACTTTGCAGCACTATGGTGTAGTGTATCTTGTACTAGAATTGTGTTACTAATGTCGACAAGAACTGGGCTAGAGTCAACTCTAGTGCTTGTTGTAGAGTGAAAGTAAATTGAGAATGGATGGATGATTCTCAAATGAAGACGTGGTGCCTACCAAAACCGTATTACATCTATATAATATAACATGTACAAACACTCTAATAATGTACACATCTCCGTCAAATTATTACTTGTGCCTCGCAACTTAATTTAATGAAGTTGAAAAATCATCCTTATTTGTAAACATCAAATATTTACCATGCTAATAAAAAAGTCTAATAACTCCTGCTTATTATTTTACTCCTAAAATATGACGTAGAAAATATGTACACACGACTAGAGTAATTATGGAAATGTTGATGTTGCAACACTCCCCAAGTACCTACTTTTATAACGTTCTGGCTTCATTCTTCAATAGGTACATAATAGAAAATTTACATATACTATGGTACACTTGTTTATTGCATGCTACTGCGAATACTATGGAAGCACACAATAAGTAGTACACAGTAGTACAAAAGTAATACTGGTGAAGAAACCTTGTACTTTGTAATGTGCTTATATACAAAAAAAAGAATCCTACGTTGAGAGCGTCTACCATGCTGTTATGCGGGTAGTGTACAGTACACTAACCGAGCACACATAGATACATAGGATTCGTATACGTGGTACACATACTAGGACACACGATATGTGGAGGAAATGACATAGGAATGAAAGTAGTAGAAGTAATAGGAGGGAACTAGTGGGAAGAAGTGTATAGAGTGTAGAGAGAGAGAAGAGGAAGCCGTATCTCAATTTCAGCAAATCCAAGAGACCTATTTACTTGGTAGGTTTATGGGCCAGATGGGACCATTTGCAGCATTATGATCTGTGAAAAATCATACACTTGATACCTTATGCATGCAATAAGGCGCATTAGGCAGAGCCAATGTGAAACGGTCTTCTTGATTGAAAACGGGTCTGAGCGGCTTTCACACGGAACCCACATCCATCATCATAGGCTTCCAAAATACCTATTACTAATATTAGTGCTGAAATATATAGAGTGTGTTAGTTTAGTGTGCTACTACTCCACTACCTACAGACATCCTTATAACACTAGGCCAAAAAAGAAGAATCAGCCCACTAGGTGTTCTTATTCCTCTGTGGTGAATTCAGTCAACACAGCAACCAACCGCATGTCTATAATTTTCGCTTTGGTAGCCAAACCAGCCATTGAGTGATATTAAATAGACGCTGCTGCTATTCTGTATCAATACTACGATGTTGCTTCCTTCGACTTACTTATAGCCCTTTCATATGTGTACAGAGACTTTTAGGGAGAAAGCAAAGTTGTTCATTGTGTTCGTAGCCTTAGAAAACACACAGTACAACAACATTATTTTATACTTTTCTCCTTATAATATTTATTATTATACTATTAAGCTTTCACGACAAGCGTGTAGTATTAGTTCAAGTCTAGGCGTAATGTCTATTCCCATCAATATCCCCACACAACCATCTTGGCTTTCACTTCAACTTTTCTCACTTAGGAGTATTCTTTTTGTTAAGGGTGGGTCTAATGCTCGCTTCATCTCTTATGACGTCCGTAAGCCTTTGACTACTTACTACCATCTCCCTACTCATATAAAAGTTCACTGCACTTACACTCACTACAACATATTCCTATAGACATAAATGCACATACCCAATACCAACCACAAGTCCTTACAGATAATACAATGTATCCATCGTTTTTACTGAGTGAAAGTAAATTGCATACAGGATGTCCCGTATCTCACAGTATGAAGAGTTGAACACATTTACATGAAATATGGAAAGTGATTCTGGATTTTTACACGCGCTTAAATGCTTGCTGATAAACTTTTAACGCTGAAAATTATTAGCATTACATCCGAATCTATATGCTGCACAATGTGACATCGTGGACGATTTAAGTCCAAAAGCCTGTTACAGGGCTGCTAGTAAGAACTACTTAAGAAAATAAACTACGGGCTTGCCATTTGTGTACACTGTGTGTATTTTATTAGCCGATTATTTTTAGAAACCCTCATAAATGAACTTTCGTCTCTAAAATTTTGAGGTACATTCGGGCCAAAACCTGAATGAACTAAATACTACTCCGGTTAGTTCCGCCTTCTACGGCACTGTATGCCGTGTGTGCATACTGCGACCAGATTTACTAGCCGCGAATCTCATATTGCCAAAATGTATAAAGTACACAGGAAAAGGCGGGTGACCAAACAGAGTATTCACTTCATTCAGTTTTCGACCAGACCTACGGATGGAAAACCCAAAACTGCTATTGTATAAAGCCTTTGTGTGTTGCAGAAAAGAAACGAGTAGCAATTTCACTTTGGCTCTTAAGCCAAAACCCCATAACGAAGCAGAGCAATAATACAATCCAATACAATAGCCAAACTGAGTGTGTGTATCTCTTTCTCCCTTTGCTTTCTGCAGCACAAACACACAATGTAAAGGCAGTAGCGGGAGTAAAAGACGTTGGTACATGAACATAAAAGAGATCACAAGAAAAACAAGCCAAGATGAAAAGAGTGCGTAAATGTAGAACTCCACTCTACCTTGCCTTGGTGGTGATACAGTGTACTGCTCCTACTACACAACACAGGGAAACCCTAAGAAATCCCTTCCCTACAGGCAAGTATCTTGAGTAGCTATTTGGAGTAACTTGACTAGGAGCAAATGGGTTTGCAGTGTCTATTATGCCTCTACTACCTCTCTATCTTACTTTATTTCTTCAGTTACCACAAAATACGATGGGGAAGAATTGCACAGACGTTGCATCATCTCCTATCGCTACGAAAAGCAACATAAAGTGTACAGTGCGTAGTGATGTCTTTTAGCAGATATGTGCGTAGGACATCAGCCACAGCCACGAATACTACACTCACACACACTGCCAAAAAATAGACGACAGTTAATATTGCTCCGTGAATCATATTGATACATGAGGAAACAAGGCACAATCCTTTTCTGTACATAAAAAATGTCAGTGTAAATATATTCCGTAGTATGTAAGGATATCTCTAGAATACAACATGGTACCATAATATTATATAAGTAGGTATGTCTACATAGGAGTTACATAGGAGCCTTTCTTTGTTAGCACCGCTGTAAAATATATTATGCTTAGGGACAATCTATTGATAATGCCTTTTAAGGCAGTATTGCATTGCCTTGTGGGATTGAAGTGCTAAGGAATAGGGAGTGGAATAGGAAGTGGAAGCCTGTTCGTTGTTGGTTATAAGGAAAAGTAATAGCAGGAGAGTGGATGTGTTATTGTGTGGAGTTTATTTTTTAAAGGTAGGAAAGAGTAGTGAGACAAAAGCACTTGGGACAACTTGATTACTTGGTTCATTGACAGAAGCCACAGGAGATGTTCGTTCACATCAACGCAATTTCTTCTTCTCTCGCCTTTCTCCAACTATTTATTTACACATTCTCTCTCCTACTTCGCTCCAACAACCAACGGCAGAAGCCAACCAAGTCTGCACCTCATTTTTCTTCCCCACTCTCGTCTTGTCCTATTGCACCACACGGCCAACTCCTGCTATTTGACTTTGACTTTTAGCGGAGGAAGAGCTCTGTTAAAACGAAGACTAAGAAGTCAGATCCGACGAAAGAAACGAACGAAACCACTTGAAATGTGTTCTTCTATTTGCTTTTACTAAACGGTGCTTTCACACGACTGCTGTACCTTGTGCTGATGCTCCAACCCAAAGCGAAGCTCATACTCCAGTCACTCTGTTCGTTGTGTATTGTATGTACAGCAATAACTTTCCCTGTGGGAATGAAATGGCTCGGTCCTTTGCTTGTTAGACACAGGCTCAAGAAAGGTGGAGTAAAAGGTGAATTAAACAAAAGGAAGCTAATGTTCTTCGAAGGTATGTACATAGTTTATTGGACATAAACAACAAGAATAGAGCCATTGCCATGCCTTTTCTCCCTCCTCTGCCACCGCCCTGGACTCTGTCCAACTTCCCATTTTCATAAATTAGCTCCCCAGCTTACTAAATGGGCAAATACCAGAGCTGGAATGGGACACAAAAGCTACGCCGTTTGGATCTGTGAACTGTGCCTACTTACTAATACCACTGTGTTGTACTTGGACTAGTACTATATCGTGAAAAGCTCTGATCTTGTGTTCCAAGTAGGTACTAATAGGATATCTATATACTAATAGTGACTAGATGAATCTGGGTAGAGTATATGCTTTTTAAGTTTAATTTGTGATATAATAAGTAGTTTGGCTGTAGACACACAAACGAACCAAACCAAGGTTGAGCAAAGAGTCAGAAGGAAAGAGCAGTGTAGTTGGTTTGGTTGTTCATGCTTTAGATTTAGTTCAGCTTCCTAATCTCTTGAAATGAGCCCTTTTAAGAATAAATTCACCAAAACTTATACATTAAACGTTCACAGGGTTCTCTATCTTTATCAATTCGTGGCCAAACACAACGGACCGCGTATTAAAATACAGAATTCGCTAATACATTTGTATTTTGGGGGAACTGACTGGAGAGAAAGTTGTAGTAGTCCGCGGTATGCGTGTTGTATAGTGGAACTGGAAACTAAAGTGGAATCAATCTTGAGCAAACGGCTTTTATTGCTCCAACAGCCTACTTTCACATATTAAATCGTTCTTGCATTATAGCACTGATCCAAATCTACTCTTCACTAACAGATTTCATTTGTAAAGTATGTGTGATCATCAGTGCGTGATTTTTGCCATGCGTTCTATGTATAGTTGGATGATGGCATTCTAGATTTTAAATGCTTATAATCAAAAGCCTAAACTTAAGCTTAAGTTTAAACTACTTACTTACAATGGTTTGTTGAGTTTGTTCATAGATTCTGTAGGTAGGTACCTACTGTAAATAGGATAATACAGCCACATAATAAAATACTAAATATTAATGTTGAATACAGATATGAGAAAGTGGAATTTCTCGAGCAGTAAAAGTACTCTAATGAAAAAATAAATGGTGAAAGTAGGGGAAAAGAAAAGCAGTAGTATTGTATTATCTATGTATGTAAGGATAAGGAAACAATTTACAGTGTATACGTTTTTAGGTAGGTATAGGCGTATGCAGTAAGTAAATGTGCTGAGAGAGGTACCCACGTACATTCTTAATGTGTATATTTATAGGAGTAGAAATCAACAAAGATTTATCCACAATTTAGAAGAAGCAGTTGCTTGGACTCGGACCGTTAGTTTACTTCATTTCATTATTTTTGCTCTGGTATATATATTATGTGTGTGCATATGTATATACGGAATTTATAACTAGGCACACTGTGTAGTGTGTGTTAGATAGATACAGCTATAAGCTCGTGCACATAAATGATGCTGGAGAAGTGCCAAGGGTGGATCTGATGATGTTTTGTGTGTTGCTAAAAGAAAAATATATAATCACTATATGTATTGTAGTTTAATATGTATAATAAAGCTATACATATAAAAGCTCAGCACAACTCTTTGGTTAAATCTTCAGTTTCAAGTACATACTACATATTAGGGCAGATATACACTACATTATTATGTGTAGTTGAGTAAAGTAGTTGAATGAGTGCATACAGTCGACGGAGCAGACAAAACAAACCTTTATTAGTAGAGTAAAAGTAAATACTAAAGATGTGTATAGAGCACCGCAGTATTATGCATAGAACACACACACAAGGCATGTACGCGTGTTACTATTAGGCAGTTATTCATATCAATCCACGATATCATCATCCACTGAAATTCAAAGAATTCTGCTCTTTTTCCTATGGTCTCTCGCTGGATATTTGTACATTAATTTTAGTGCATGTTGTATATGAGTTGGAGGAAATAGGTAAATATAAATTTTATAGAGCAGTTGTGTAGTTTGTTAGAGCGTTATAGAATCCAGCAACTACCAGTCACTAGAAGCTATTCATATACAATTGTTGTGTCTTTCCATTAATAAATATATACTTACATGGTTTCTGGAGGCAGACGGATACAATATACTTCAACTACGCTATAGCACATGCACTCACGAAATATTAATGTGAAGTAGAAGTGGTGGTAGGAGTAGTATGAGAATTTCAATGTTTTAATGTAGTAAGCTGAAGTGGATACAAGGAATTTTGGCTTGAGCATTAATTCCTTATAATAGCCCCACTTCTGCCGCTACAGCGGACTATAGAAATTTGAAGGAGATGGAAAGGCGAGGGAATGCAATGCAAATCTTGGCCAAATGTGTAAGTACATGGTGGTTGTAAGGAGTACTTACAACACTACCGAGTCCCATTCTGCACGACACGACTTATCGACCAAAAAGCTTAAATGAAATTTGAATATCAAACTTTTGCCCATTAAAATCTAAAATCGTATGCCTGGCTATGGAAATCATCCTTTTTATTCCTAGAAAAGTTGGAGGTCTTCTCTTTTATTTTACAATACTCGCTTTCCCTTACACATTTCTCGCTTCCCTCTATCTCTCCCTGTTTACTTCCTACGTAAATATTTCTAGGTGCTCTCACTCCGAGCTGGGATGGTGATGTTATGGCTTTGTCTCACTTTTCTCTTCTTTCCTTTGGTTCAGTTGCGCTTAGCTCTGCATTCCCATTTTGCATCATTTTAAACTCCTATAACTTAACCATCTTAGTATACCACTGCTAAAAGCTCCTTGGCTTAGCAAAAGTAAGTCAGTCAGAGAAAACTCGATATAGCCTTACTTAGTAAATAATAGAAACGATGCAAGGGGAGACGAGAGAATGACATGCCATCTCAGCAACGCCAAAAATATATAACACACCTATAAACTTCTCTTCGAGGAGCACTTTATATTGCATTATTTCCCTTTGCATTCCGTACCTACTTGATGTTATTACCTACTATTACCATATTACCAACAGCAGACATCCCTCCCAGTAGGGGTATCACTTTTATTCTTTTTTGTCCTGTTTTTATTCAACCGTTCATGTAAATATGTTTATATAGTGCTTACCTGTATGTTATGCAAATAACTGTACATGCGTAGTTATACGAGCTCTTGTTTATTTTCACCTTGAATTCAGGTCCTCTGCGTGGAAGAAGGAATTATAGCAATTCCCAAAACGTGTTGGATTACGGTGTACTTGTATACCATACGCATACCAGTGTTGTTGCACTAAAAGGTTCAGTCTTTTAAAAAAACTCGAAATCCAATTTTGTAAAACAGAAAAGAATTTTCATAAAGTTGTACTATGGAAATTCGAAACATCTAATAGAGATAGTACATATAGTATTCTACTTGTTATTTGTCATTAGTGTAATATATAGAACTTTTTGCATATATAGTGGATATTTAAGCTGAAAATTGAATGTTTAACGTACGAAAAAAGCTCAGGATTACAAGACCGTATCCAACGAGGGTCTAGGTGTCCATATACATCATTCTAGAATCCTACAGAATCGAGCTTGAAATGGATCTACCTATGTAAAAAATTTAAAGATGTTGCTATCTTCACACGGAGAGGTTCATAGAATTTACATGATATTTATTCTTGTAGAAAATTCTAAACACAAGGTGGTATTTAGCGTAGGACTGGATATTTTGAACATTTATAGTTAGGTATGTGTGTGAGTTGGAGGAGGGTGGAGGACATAATGTTTGAGATTCAAAAGGAAAGTAAAAGCGAAGTCACACTAGTCATTACGAACAGAGGTAAAATAAGTACATGCTACTACAATGTATTCGGAGGAAGTGGTGTGGCAGCTGGCGAAGCAATTGCCTTACTTTCTCCCGTCTTTTTCTCTCTGTGTCGTTTCTTTAGTTTCTCGTCTGACATAATTTTTCTCCACTTTCTTCGTTGGAATTAATACCTTGCGTCTGTGTCTTGTGATGTGAATAAGTAGCCAGGACTCCCTGTCTGCTCGCTTATTTCAAAAAAGAAAACCGAGCAAAAAAGTTTTCTAGCTAAATGGGGAGACGTGGAAGAAATGTTCGGAGAAGACTTGGCTTTACACGTACATATACATGCACATACTACAACCACTACACAGACACGCGTTAGGACAGAGTGTACTACACAGGGTTGACGATTGAGTAATATTTTTTTACTTAGTTCTTGTGAAAGCACAGTGATATCTGCTATAGCAGTACGGCGAATGTGAGCCATTATTGTATAGGCGCTTGCTACTTATCGTAGTAAAGTGAAGATATAAAATTATTTGTATAATAGCCCGATTCATATTTGAACAGAAGACTTATAGTATGTAGCACGTTTGTATTTATCACATGAGAAAGTCTGCACGTATGTATACTACACACACATATAGTCTGTAAAGCGAGGAGCCGGAAGCTATGAGTCAAGTAAAGTTTCTTTGAATTTGGAACTAAATATTTGTCCGAGATGTTAGAGAAAAGAGAAATAAAGAATACGAGCAGTCAGAAATACATTAAGAGTGTTTAGACTCAGAACAAAGTGCATGTTACTCGGCAAAGAATAGCAAAGCGAAGAAAATGTGAACGAAAAAGATTTAAAGACTGCTACAAGACATTTTTCTAATGTACCTACATTATGAATAGTAGTCTTTTATCTAAAAGCAAAAATTCACTTCCAACACAGCTTTGCGTTCAGGTTTTGCTTGTTTTGCAGAATGCGCCTCAGAGACATACACATATGTGTCAGCAACATGTTTCAAATTGCCAGTTTTGATTCTCAAACCATTACTATACAAGAAACAGTCTCATAAATTAATAATTGTTACAAAAACAACCTCAATTCTAGTCGCTACCACAATTCTGAATATTTCATTGCTTTTTATTGCACACACATTGTATATCCATCCATAAAAATAAATACAAATATTACATAACAACATCAAGTATTTACCAAGCACAAAAGTTTGGATAATTCACCATACAAGAAACTATTCCATGTGTTTGCTAAAAGACACCAACTGTGGGCACAGTTAAATTTCATAACGGAAACCACAATGGAACACAGCGTAATAATATTATGGGGGTACTAAACACAATGGCAAATCTGGTCATGTACAGTAGTATAGTTTAATTCTCGTGTCACGGTTTATACGTACAACGTAGGCACTTTGTCTTACAGTAGGAGTAGGAGTGTCGTATGAAAATTGCTGAATGTGAGCAGGTAGGGTGTATATATATGTACTGAATGTATCGCGGCACATTGTACATAATGCTGGTTTTTGCAACGAAAATGGCTTGATGGTGGTACCTCCACTCTATATTTAGATTTGTTTAAGGTAGGTTTCACGTTGTCAAAAAATGAGAAAGTGGTAAAGTGCTCCACAGCCATATTATGGAAAGTTATACACTAAGAAGCTAAAATTGAGTAGCACAGCTTTAGTAGATCCTTCAAAAGAAATTAGTTAGAAGCTCAACAAGACTGTGCTAAAGGCTCAAGTAAGCTACGTTAATATTAAGCTAAGCTTCACAGTCTTTGCTTTGACTGTGCTAAAAGTATTCTAAATTCTAGCTACTTACTTTAGTCAGATACTGAGCACTAAAACCCGACCATTATATTTCCTCACCTTTTCACAGCTCAGTTTATAATGTATGAAAATTGTCGAGAAAGCAGTGCCACTAAAGTAGTGTTTTGTGTGCCTCGAGAGCAGAAATACACCTTCCTCTAATAGAAACGAAGGGAAGTACATTGTAAAATGGAGCCAAGGTGCACGTATCGTGGTAGACTAAGCGTCAATCTGCTAATCTCGTATCAAGAAATAGAACAAGAGTAAAGTAACAATAAGTAAGTGTGAGTAGGTGTTTAACAATGCATGTCCTATAGCCAAAAAACCCAGGTAGGTATTGCATCTTAAGGTATGTTGCATTATTAACTAAGTGAATGTGCTATAAAGAAAGTAGGCACTCTTTTATGTAGATATAATGACAGATTTATACTGCACACGTTCCCTTATTCACATTCTAATATTCTTAGTCTGTGTCTCAAATACCCCTAGAGAGACTAAATACCATATAGCTGTGGTATCCTACGTAAATAGACTACATATTTTATTTTATATCTGTGTATAAAGTCGTGTACGCTGCATCCACCGGAGAAAGTTAGTGACTCGAGTCAAGGAGAATTTAACTTAAAGTAAAATAATGTCGGGGAATTGCGGAAGATATAATTTGTTGGGACACAGGTACGGCTTTTCATAGTTGAAAGAGCTAATAGTCAAAATAGGCAATTGTCAGAGTTGGCGAAGAGCCAGACAGGACAGGCACATACACCATTCTTCGTCTCTTTCTCTCCCTCCAGTTTTGCTCTCTCTTCTTCGTCGTCGTCTTTCGTCTTCTTCGCTTTCTTTTCTTTTCTTTCTTCTTCTATATGGAACGAATAAGGAATAACCAGGCTCTATTCTTCTCACATACGCTATGCACTCCGCTATAATATATCGGAGTACTGTAGTAGTTTAGTTTACCTACTTTAACAGTTAAGTTCAGTCAGCTCTGCTGCCCAAGTCAAGTCAACTCTTTCAAACTAACCAACGCAAGACTTTCACCTCCTTTCTTTTCCCTGCAAGCAACCTTCTTCCATACATGGCATTTCAGTTGTATCAGTATACCTACACCATACCAGCAGCACTAAAATTGGCCTCATATTTATATGTGACATGGAAGTTAGCTTGGAATTGGGAGTGCAGTTAAAAACGGTGACTGTCATGTTAGTCATAAGAAAAGTCAGAGATAAAGACCCGAAAATCCAGCTCCCATCTCCGTCGCACTCTGAAATAGGAAACTCAGTAAAGGGCAAAAGGAAGGGCTGGAGAGATGATGGGCAAATGTAATGTAATGTAACGCAACGTAATGGAAGGTTTATGATGAGCAGAAAGCAAAAGAGAGCGAGGAAGGCGAAGGAAGGCCAAGAGAGACCATAAAGGATTGTAAGGACGACGCTGCATGTGTAGTAAAAGTAGCTGTGTGGTGAGGGCATTAGAAACACGCATGCAGTGTGTGTCTCTAACGCTCTTGACTTGCTAACTAAAACTAAGTGAGCAAGTAAGAAGAGCTGTGCTGAGTCGCCAATAGTTATATGAGCATAATTTCAAGGAGTATTGGCCACCAATGGTCACAATGATCCTCAACTTCCGCCATAACAACATAATATTTGAAACTGGAGACCAAAAACTTTCTTTTTGTTCTAGACTGCGTATAGAGAGTTTGAATGCTTGAAGTACTTGCGGAGTAAATATTTGTCAGACTATCAAAGACAAACGTTTGCTTGCACAAACTTACCTTGCAGTTTTACCAAGGAAATAATACACTACGTAACTGTAGATGGTATACAGCATTGTAGTTTAAAGAGATTTGTTGCAAATGTCGGTTGTGACTATAAAACAACTTGGGAGTTTTTTCCTTCTTGTTCTAAATGTAGCAACTAAGTATTATACGTTGGTTTAGCTGAGAATAAAGTGGTGCTACAAAAGGATAAAGCGTTGATTCGTAATTTTTATTTCAGATCATCGTGGCCGAAACGATGTCTCATCGGATGGCGGTGGTAAAAACAATAAAACGGATATCAGCCACCCGAATAGCAGACTGGGTATTCTGACACTTAGTCATGGCCATTTGGTGACCACCGGGGCAACTAGAAGTCCAACGACGGCAGCAACGACGGATACCATTAGCACGACGACCATTGCTTCCAGTCTCACTTCCGCTTATCCACATCCCGTAGCTATTGCCCATCGGCATCCTCATCCTCACAATATCCATTCGTATACTACAACAAATTCCCCCACTCCTTTGCCTTTCTTCCTTTCCAAAGGGAAACGAGAAATAATTTCGACGAGTACGGAAGATGACCTTTTGCTAGAGCCTGTGTATTTGGCTAGCTCTTCGTCCAGTTCTTCAGGAGGAAGAATCTTAGGACCCTATTTTGAATCAAATAGCACCACAATCTCTATTGTCGCTCGGGCGGGTCAGACTGTACTCCTTGACTGTGCTGTTATGTTTCTCCAAGGAAGAACCGTAAGTCGTAAATATTAATGGATACTTTAGCCCTAACTGCCTATCTAGACCTTAACGGTCTTAACTTCCTTTTATTATTACTTGCTACGTTAGCTGCGTGCAGATCCTTCGGCTCATCGTTAGCATAGTCTTGTGCTTGTGTTATGTTGGCTTCTAAACGTCAGTTGGGCAGGATCTATGGCATAATGGGGTGGGATATGTGTCTCTATGACTTCATTAACGTGAGTTCACAATGAGAAACTCTGATGCGCTCCCTAATTTTCAATAACATTTATTTAGAACTAATGGAGCTTGCGTTATTTACATTCCTCTCTCCTACAACGCTCTTCACAGATACTTTCGGCTAAACTTTAAGCATGGATTTACACAGTGCGTTGCGTGAGTTAATTACGGGTAAAACTCAGGAACATTTCAGTAATTGTAACGTTTCACACAAACCATTAACGACTCCTGACAGTGAGGAATCGTAGAGACAGCACGTACAACTCGTTATTTAATGAGAAAGAGGGCCATTTATTTATAAATTGAATAAGAGTCCTTCAATCCGTCTCGGCACATTTTACCCCTTTACTACCTATAAAATACACACACACTCTCTCTCTATTCTACTTAGTAGGTATAATATAATATATGTATGTAGATACACAGATCCCATAAGAAAAGATAAGAAGGATAAGAAAAAATCTCATATGAATTAGAAATAGTAATCCTGCTGCAGTACTTATTCAGTGCACCGCAGTATGGGTTTAGAATTTGTTAAAAGTATTCAATTCCGACTTTTGGCATTTTTATTGATATCCAATTTCAAATTACCTTCTTGCGGAGAAATCTTTTATATATTTAAGAGTTAGAAGTGCATTACTGTCTTTCCTAAACTAAACCAATGCTATAGGTTAGCTAACTAACTGGTTAACAATGACATAAACCCTGTCAACTTTAATCTAACCTGCCATTGATTTGTGCATTCAAGGAATCTCTACCACAAATACACCACATTTAGTTCAGTTGGGGAAAAGATTTGATTAAATTTATGTTTATAGATGCTCAATGTAAACGTGAGCATAAGGTTGAAGGTAGGTATTATGGGGGAAATTGGTTTATCTAAATGATTACTTTTTCAGCATAAAGTGACTGAATAATCCCTCAATATTATGATGATACCAACTTTACTTTCCGGATGCATCTAATAATATTATATATTATTCTGAATAAATAATAATTAAACGTCAATTGCTGAGAATTGAGTAAAGCAAATATCATTTCTGAGTAAGCCTTAGGATATTTTTAGCAAATATTTAAATGCCTAAGTACAGTAATTGTAAGTCGTAAGAATCCGGAGTTAGGCTGATTCTCCGGAAAAGAACCAGACTAACTCTTCTGAGGATAATGTTAATACACGTGCACACTCATGTGACGTGTATCACATAAAGCTATATTTAAATTGTTACTGTGACTAATTCATATGAGAATTTAATGAGAATCAGCTATTCTGAGAATAGAAGGGAAAACTGCTAGTGAAACTTGAGATGTGCATAAAAAATGGAATATTCAATTACATGGTTGTTAGAAATGTCTCTTAAGTACACAGTAAAAGTTTGGAGAATGAACGAATGAATATTCGTGTTGAGAGAAAGCCCATTTAGTAATATCATAAAAATTTAATTGTCAATTTAATTAAAGCGTTTTCTCCGAAAGTTTAATAACTTTCTTTCGGTTGAGTGCATTAAATCAAATTCTGGTGATTTCGTTTACCACATAATGTTACAGCCAACCGCACATTTACTACTGTGACAGTTGTTACGAAAACTTTAATCGGTTTAAGTCACATGTGCATTTAGATTATGCTAGGTACACTCTAAAGATACCTACTTGGAACACAAACACAATATCCTATTCTCCATCGCAATCCCCAATGCATACCAAATTCGCTATACCTAAGGGAATGTCACAAGCACTAAACTAAAGAGGACTCGAAGTGTTCTCAGAATTGAATTGAAATACGTGTTTTAATTTGTTTAGTTTGCTGGCAGTTAGTACATTGGAAAATAATTATTTTGGCAGGGTATTTACATGCAAATGTTGGCTGATGAGCTACATAATATTTCCTTATTTACATACCGAGCCTTACAAAAGATTTATGTAGTGTTATGCTGTGTACTGGGTATCCCTATGTATATAAAATATCCCCAGTAAACTAAACTTATCCCCTACTTACCATCTGCATCGTCATCTGCATAAATCAAATCTGTGGAGTACTGTACAAATACATTGTAACCAACTATTAGTAATGTTTATACCCAGAGTATGCACTACACTCAAGTCGAGAGTCTCTGATATCGAGGAGAGTGTAAGAGCAAATCTAAATATTTATCATTATCAAGTATCCAACCTTGGGCATTTAGCAGCACACACACGAAAAGTATAGAGATGGTATAAAAGTGGATTAACGGTTGGAAGACCAATCGAGCCGAACTGAAGTTTGCACTACACTGTGGTGGTATGGTCATGGTGGCTTAAAATAAAATAAAACAAAGCTGAGCTGGAACTCTTTTGCTACAACACCTTTCTGGTTTGTCCACTGAATAGCAAAACAGTAAATAAAGTTAGGAGCTGAAGTGTTCACGTATGCAGCCTGCGGGTTGCCTAATAAATATTCCTTGTCTGTCCATCAGCTTGGTGTAAGGTCTTTCACTTTTTCCACTGCCAATTGAGCTCCGACACACAACTGTCCATTTCTCCCGTATTTACAATATGCGCAACAAAATCTTCTCTCCGTCTGTTGTCCAATATACACCACAATAGCAAATAGACAGTCAAAAGAGGAAATAGAAGGCTGCAATCAAAGTATATAGACAGAAAGCACTTGCTCGACCCGCTCCCTTGTTTACTTTCATTTATGTCTGTCTGTTCCGAGCTCAATTCAATACTCTTATCACTCACTCTTTATCTCTTTCTCTCTCGGCTTCAACCCAACTTCTTTCAAAGAGAAAGCGAATA
>JAQFYB010003791.1:0-18267 GCA_034694085.1 Pogonognathellus longicornis | reverse complement strand
TAAAACAAAGTGGATTCACACATACATACTACTGCAATACGATAACGCAACTCCTACAATATACATTACACATATATACTACAGTTGCCACAATAATACCTATAAGCTGTAAGTAACATTCATTTCATCCCATCTCCTTTACTTGTACATCAAATTAATCATGAATATGATGTATCATCTTCATTAAACAAACAAATAGTGAAAATAATATTTTTATTCAGTCTATTCCATTTCATTGCATCAGTGTCATACATCATATCATGCATTATTACGCATTATCTCCACTTACTGAGAAAAACAAGTTTGAAAACTAAACAAATCCATCCATATCAAGTGTACTGTATTACTTATTGAAACACAGGATTGCAATTTAGTATCTCTCCCATGCTTTGCTTCCATCCCTCCACATACCACAATACCACGATGCAGCAGTAGAGCAAGAGTGTACAGTAATGCAATGGAAATGCTTTTAAGAGATCGATAGAGCAGTCAATTCACATCATGGAAAATGACTGTGACCAGACTGCAAGTATGTACTGTACATACACCAGGAGAGAAGAAGTAAAAAGATCGCCGAAAGAAAAGCTCCAGCAATAGAACTAGACCTTTTCATATGGAAAATATTTAGAACTCGCGAATAAGATGAGAGAGTTTAGCAAAAGAAAGAACTGGAACAGGTACACAGTACTCAACCCTTGCATACATACATGGGAAAAGGCAGAGTAAAGGCACAAGCATCGAGAAACACACAAATACAGGAGCTCTGGATCGTTGCATTGTATTATACAAGCAAAATAGTAGAAGTTTTACATATAAAGTTGCATATACATTGTGCCAGTGGTGCAGGATGAAGGAAAAAGAGAAAGTCTATTTTGTTTGCCGGTTTCTGGTCTTCTCCGGCTTGCCTGCACATGTTGTACGTACATACATAGAGTAAGACTGGGACTAAGGCTGTAGAGATAGAGTCGTGTGGTGTACATATAAACGAAACTGTGAACTAACTCTTTAGAATAAATCGATTGCCCTCTTTCACCGTGCCGGGCTTCTGGCTCTCGAAAAGAGTACTACACATCACAATCAGCTTTTAGTACATACATATACTCCGGGTAATATACATGTAGCAGTACATGTACGAGTTGAGAACTACACAGCACACACATACACAAATATTGAGAGTCCGGCTATCTATTTACCTAACAACACACACACACGAAATAATATATTAGTATACAGACAGATGCTGCTATAATGTGGTTCTGGCTGAACACAACCAAAGTCAAATCAAGTCTGAGGCTGTATATTGCATACTGCATTGTATCTGTATCTTATCTGTAGGTATACATTGTATTATGTATTAGTATTCTTACAAATATCCGGCTGCACTATAAGTTGACGTGCGTTAGATGTGGGATGTAAATATATTATGCCAGGATTTTCCTATACACCCGGTTTTCTTAAGAATTGAATGAATATCTAATAAGACTGGGAGGAAAAACTGTGGAAATTGTGTGGAATGTATGTGAGTTAAAGCAAGAAGAGCATCACATGTGGATGTAATGTGTGCAGTGTAGTCTGATCTTAAACCCCAAGCCAAGACTCTGTGTGTCTGTGTACAACACTATTTTACAGATTTTTACGATTCCAAATTGAAATCATGTGATGCGAATGAATTGGGCAGGGAAATTACTCCACGGTACATACATCAAGGATATGTGTGCATGACATTTTCAACTCTAAGAGCAATACCTACAACTATTGATTCTCTTGATCTCACAAGGTTTTTCCTATACGTTTTGCTTCGAGGGTTCTGTAAAGCTGTGGATTGCACGCTACACTAGGCCAAACGATAAAACCCTGTGTACGAAGATGAGAAAATCGTGGATAAATTGCTGTTTTACTAGTAGTAGTGTTGAGGAAACCGTGATCGTGATAGTTAAATGGGTGTTTGGGTAATGCTGTAGTATAATGGTACTATTGCCGGATCGTAAAATGTGCAAAGTTTAGAGTTGCTGCATAAAATACATTGATGCAGATAGGTTCCTAGCTCTACTTGGGGTAATTTCGCGTACTTTGTGCACAGAAGCTATAAAACCACTAAGAAAATAGGAAATCCAGTTATTTCACACTATAAAAATCACAGTTAAGAATGTAATAATGCTCATTTTGTTGCATACTCGATGAAAGCTACTATATCAGTGCATAAATTCTTTTGAACTGCCAAGATTTAATCAAACATCCTTGAAGAACAATCGAATCCACTTTAAAAGCCATTAAATATTGACTTCAAAAGCAGAACGGGGCACCCTACTACAAAAGCTAATGCTTAAAAACTCATTAATTTATAAATGTAATCCAATTACGTGACAATTGGACTAATTGTAATTAAGTACTAAAGCAATCTAAAACGAGGAGCACACTGTGATGGTGGAACAAAGTAATTTCCGTGCACATATCTGAAATGTATGGCTCATGCTATTGTTACTAACGTACTATGCACTGATTCGATTTGTCCTTATTTAAATGTAACTCTAAATGTGACGGTATGAATGAATAGTACATAGAACACAGACGAAATTAATCTAAAACATACATTTCGTCTCTACTGCTATGTATGTGGTATGTATTATAACTGTAGAAATGTCGTTTTTGATTCCACAGTTATTACATTGCACTGTGGTACTACTTACATTAGCTGTACGTTGCACATAGTAGTACACATCTGTATTCTTCATGTGGAGTATGTATTAACGTCTGTAGTGGTCCGTAGAGCATCATAATGCAATTCAGTGCATTTGATAATAGTGTATACGGGGAATGTTCAATGCAGCAGAATGCATTGCTTGTGCCATTTGAATCATTGCTAGTCGTTTCTATGCAGTTGGTTCACTGCTTGATAGCTAGACGAAACGATCTATTGTAATATCCGCTCATAACGCGACTCAAACCATTTCCGACACAGACTGCGGTTTAGTTTTGCTTCGTTTCGTTGTTGTAGGAGTAGAGTATTACTAGTTGTCACAAAACGAATGAAAGTTGACTCTCCGAGTAAATTGTGAAACTAAAGTTTGGAAAGGATGATTTCTCTTCTTCCCCGTGTCGTTTATATTCATACAATGAAAATAACTTTGGGGTAAATAACCTACCTAAACGACAGAGACGAAATTTTCCTCAGCTTTTACTGTACTTGTTTCATCTCTGGTGTATACGTCTCTCTCTGTCTCAATCTCTTTCTAGTAGTTATACAGTCTGTATAAGTAAACTCTGACTAACAAAACCAAATTGCTTTCACTTATTTTCTCTCTAAGGAGAAATGAAATCAATGCATGTACATTATATGGAGTAGGTGTATGTATCATATAGGCATGCATGTGAATATTACTCCATTATATTTTAGGCTTGCGTCTTTTCATTTTCTAATGGCCTATTCACTTCAATACGAAGACACAAAAAGAATTTATTGTGTACACAACAACACAAGGATTTCCTTCAAAGCTCCACCCTTGACACAGCCAAACGGTTTAGCTTTAACAAGAAAAGAGAGAAAGAAATAACAAAGAACAGCTACACCTTTCATGATTATGAGAGTAGCATCAGTGAGGTGGAAATCGTGCATTCTTGAGTAGATTGAGATATTGCAGTGTCTTTCTTAGTAGTTGTGGCATTAGAGATTGAGAATTCTGCTAAATTGCATTTGGGAGGAAATGAGAATTGGATTCTTTGTTGTAATAATCGGAGAATGAAAGGAAAACACACCGAATGAGATATGGATCGTGTATGAATGTGCCACGTATAGTATGAAAGCATAAATGATTATATAATGGGTGGTCTAGAGCTATAATACATCTTCGTGTATTAAACTTGTATTTATTATGTGGAAACTTCCACACACGCTTATTATTTCAACATACCTAGTCCCAGTCTTAGTATCTGTAAATATGTATGAAATGAACTAGATTCATTTTCTATATACCTAGGTACTTTATGCTGTAGATATGGTGAAATCTGCGAACACCATAACACATACATGTGTGTGTGGTATGTAAGAGAAAGCTTCTTAATGTGAAGTGAAGACACGTTATAGACGAGGCGGAGATTGCTTTCCATCCTAGGAGAACTCCTACTACATACATGAACATGAACTGTTCATGTTGCTTTATGTTTAGCTAACCTAATTTCCATGCATGAACCCTGAAGCTGAGCAACATGGAACTTCTGTACTACTTAATGCTCCATAATGTGTAATATAATACACTGTGCTTATATTTTATAACTTTATACGCTATACTCATCGTCATGCTTCAGTAGCTCTTTTACCTACTGCATATTATATACGAATATTGTACCTACCTATGTATAGATTCTATAATCTCCAATCCAAGTAAAAATGATCAATAAATGTTTCAAGGGTTATAATAATGCTTCATCTAGAACTGTATTGAATCTATGTCGATTCCTTAGGTACACAAGTAAAGTCTGTCTGGAGGATGAGAAAATATTTCGGTCGAATGGCTAAAATACACAGGATAAGAGAGAGAGAGAGTAACTTATCTGAACGAAATTACAGGAAGAAACGAAATTGTGCATGTACCTTTCTACACAAGAGAAAAATTGTTCACTACCATTGTTCCGTAACTCCATAAAGAAAATAATATTTGCCATAGAATCCTAGATCATAATATAGAGACTCCAGAACGTTGAATATAGTACAAAAACTGCACTAGTAAATTCAATATTTATATACTAGTTTTGCATTTAGTATGCTGCTGGAAGCTTGAGCCACAGGAGGAACCAGTCACTAGCGTAGTATCGTATTGATATAAATCCTTGAATAATAAACCCCTTGCGATTCTGATTTCCCCATTGTAAATATTCAGGATGTTAGAAAATTAAATCGAAACAGATGCTGTGTTTGGTTACTGAACGGGGCTAGTACTGAATTCATGCACTAAGTACTATTGTGTATTATGAGTTAGGTAAAGTAGTTACCAAGTAAAATATTGTTATAGAACCGATTATCAGACAAAATATGATAAACCCGTCCACACAACATACTATCGTGTAGATAAGATAAGAATGGGCGTTGGGACGAGTAGCATTGTTGCAGTGAAAGTAGTCTTTGTGGTTAAAAAATGAGTGTGTAAAGTAGGAGAGTGAAAGAGACAGTGACTTACCGAGATTTTTATCATCCCAGGCTTGTTTTCCTTGGAGAAGGCCATCAAAGACCTCACGACTGGGCTCCAATCCACTAAAAACGTAATAGCGTCCTCGAATCATGCGGAAGAACTCAGCGTCGCAATATTGTGAATTGCCATGATGAGGAACGTAGGCCAAGTCTACGTAAATGGGACTGTTCTTTGAAGATTTCTTTGAAGATTTTGATTTTGTGGATGAATGTTTTGCAGGTGTACTTGGAGTGGCCTTCACTCCCGATGCCTTGTCACCTTTACTTGTTCCAGGTTCTTTCTTAGGTGTACTTTTCGCCGTTGCTCCGAAATTGCCAGAGTCTGGCCCATTACTTCCAGCAACTGCTCCATCTCCTTCAGGGTAAATTGCCGGAAGACCCAAAGGCTTACCCCATTCTTTAAGAATGTCACTACCATCATCGTCTTTGGAAGAAGAAGCGGACGCAGAGCTACGAGAACGAGAAGGCTTTGGAGATCTGGGGATTGCAGAGGGATCCATTGCCTCTACTTCTTCAGTAGTCTCCGTTGTCCTCACTTCATCGTCCGTTCCCCCACGTGACACAGTCGTTTTAGTGGTTTTCGTAACTTTCTTGCCATCTTTGTCAAGTGTCGTTGTTGTGGTAGTAGTTACGGTTGTCGTAATTGACTCGTTTGTGGTCATTCCTTCATCATCATACTCTTCCTCATCCTCCTCCTCCTCCTCACCCTCAGCTGCAGGGCCAGCAGAGATATTGCCATTTTCGACATCTTCTTCAACACTTTCTACTTTCTTTTCTCCTTCAACTTGTTTAGTAGTGCCACTAGAGACCGTCTCTTCTGTCTCGACAATGTGTTGGGGAACTGTGCTCAATTGGCTATCAGAGAAATCCCCAGATGAATACGTTGTTTCTTCCTCCAAAATATCGTGAGCTACTACTGCAGTTGCTCCCAATACTTGTTCTTTAATCTCGGTCTTGGTGTAAATAGCCGACTGGGAGTCTTGAGTAGGGAAACTGGAGGATGAGGCAGTTGTCGTGGTCATAGTTGTTGTGCTAGATGTTTTCACACCTGACTGTACATCCTCTATAGACTTCCCGGATGTAACGTGTGTTGTTTGCGTAGATTCTTGTCCCATTACCATTGTTTCGTAGCCATGAACACTGGAATACACACCAGAGTCTTGCATTGGTGGCTGATCTGGTTCTGTATCTACAGGCAATTGAGGAATTCCAACGGATCGATCTTCAGACGGAGTTTCTGAATCTGGCTCTGTTTCTGTTTCATCGGTCATTGCGCCAAATACATAACTATAACCGTGAGATTTATGTCCGGCGGTTGTACTAGTAGTACTTGTTAATTCAGAGGCTCTTCGTCGTTGGGAATCGAAGCCTTCGGCAACTCCGTCTGTTGAACTGAAACGTCGGGTGATGACAGTTTTGGTTGTAGTTCCACCAGGAGATGTGGACGTAGTGGTGGTTGTAGAAGATACAATGGGACCTTCGGTCACAGTTCTAGTTTCATAATACACAGTCCGACTTTTCGATTCACCCTTGTCACTTTCGGCAGGAATAATTTCCTCTTTCACTTCTTTTGTTACTTTCTCCCGGATTTCTGCACCTTTCTCGTCAACCTTCACAGCTTCGAATACAGCAGACTTGGCTGAGGACGATGAAAAAGTCTCTTCGAATTTCTCGTGGAGTTTTTCCATCGTAGATGCAGTCGATGAAGCAGAAGTTGAGGAGGAAGCGGATTTTTCTATTGCTGAGACACTCGAACTGATTTTCTGCTCGGCTTGTTGTAGTTTCTCAGAGGAGAGAGTTTCTAGCTTCATTTCCTCTTTCATTGCAGCAAGGGAGGAGGATGTCGTCCGACTAGATGAACTACTCGCCTGTTCAATAACCTTGGAAGATAAGGTGGAGGAAGAAGACAACATTTCTGATTTCGACTTTGACTCATCTATTATTTTCTGTTGCGTACTACTGCTAATTGATTCTGATGATGCTAATGATGCAGATTCCTTTTCAGAAACATTTGTTTCAATTACGACGGTTTTGCTGGTAGTAGTTTCGCTTTCCTGCTTCTTGGAAATGCTCTGTTGAGCTTCCGTTGTGGAGCTGCTGCTGATTGACGTGACACTGGACATGCTACTTTCTCTGAGCTTTTCATCTGGTCCCAATAAATTATCACTAGCAGGAATTGTATCACTTTCACTACTAACAGTCTCAATATTACTATTTATGGTATCTGCCTCTGTGTCGGTTAAAGTTTTGCCGGCGGATCCCTCGCTCGTTGTTATGGTTCGGGTAGTTATTGTTATAAACTGTTGTTGCTGTTGGTCGTCGGATTTTGATTCTGATTTTGATGCGGACGTGGATGTAGAGAGATGAGTTTCTGTCTGGTGGGCTTCAGACTTTTCAATTTTGACCTGCCCTCCGTCCTTTTCAGTTTCTCCTTCAACTGAGACACTTTCAGAATCTTGAACACTTCGTTCAGTTGATTTGCATTCTACTCCTGCTGCATCTGCACCATCATCATCTTCCGCCTCTAGTCCTGAAGTTACAGTTGTAGTGCTTGTTTGAGATGTGCTTACAACAGAGCCACTTTCATCATCTCCGCTGCTCTTTGTAGTTCTAGTAGTAATAATTGTAGTGGTTGTTGTTTGGGTCATTAAACCACCACTGTCTTTCTCAATTGAGTCATCTGTGGTTTTGTCGGTGGCAGTTAATATTGGGGAAGGTGAGGACTCTCGAGGAGTTTGAGTTTCTTTGATTTCTTCCACTTCTGTTTTATCATCAGTCTCCGAAACAATGCCAGAAGTGACAGATTGTAAACTTTCTCGGAGAGTTTCGCTTTCTCCTTCAGTTTCATAGCCAGTCGACTTTACAGTTGTCGTTCTCTGTAACTCGCTAATAATGGATTGGGATTGGGAAAAGACAGCTGAGCTGATGGATTTTGTCATTGAATCTTCTTCTATTTCAGTTTCTGCGTCACCATCCCCGTCATCATCTTTCATTTTTAATGAAGAAGGTTCCGGAGTCGAGGATTTTGATTGTCCCGCGTCATCTCCTCCTTCATCCATTTTTGTAGTTGTAGTGATTGTTGTAGTTGTTGTAGTGGTGGATGAAATTGATTCACCTTTAGAATCTGCGCTTTTTGCGGCAGACTCAGCTGCTCTTAGCATTTCGATGCCGTAAATGGAGGTTGTCATTATATCGGATACTTTTTCTGTTGCTGAGGATTTTGCTTCGGAAATTTCTTGAAGCGTGGTAGTTGTTGTTGAGGAGGATGCTTCTTCTTTCTGAGTTTCTTTCTTTTTCACTTCTTCTTCGACTTTTGTAATCATTTCTGAAAATACATTTGAACTGATTTGAGCGACTTCCTGTAGATGCTGATACACAGATTTTTGTTGCTCTAGTGTTGGAGTATCAGGAAGTATAATTGTTTCTTCTTCTTTTTTGGCAGGTTTGTACTCGTCTGTTTCCATTTTCTGTCGAATGCTTTCTGCAACATTTCGCTTGCATTCCTCCACTGCCATTGATAAAGCCTGTCCTGATTTGGCGACTTCTTGCAATGTTTCAAACACTGCTTTAGCTTCTCTCATCGTTTCCGCGTAATCCTCAAGAGTCTTTTGACCCTGAACTTTTTCCTGAGGAGCTGTCATTTGTACATCAGCTTGATTAGCTGCTAATAATTTTTGTGAGTCTACATCTTCTTGGGGAGCATCCTGGTCTTCTACCGGACTCTTTACTGGAGATTTCACTGTCTCTTGAGTTTCCACTGCAATACTCTCACTCGTTTCTACTTTCTCTTCAGTTTTTTCCGCACCGCTAGTAGACCCAGTAATAATAGAACTGACGCTAGACACAGTTTCACTAATTTTCTCCTCAATGCCACTTTTTGCATCTTCCTTCTTTTGAGCACTGGATTCTTTGACCTCTTCGATTTCTGTCACGATTTCACTTTCCAATTTTTCGACAACATCTGTGATATCATCTTTCCCCGTTTCTTCCGTCTTTTCCTCCTTGGCTTGAATTTCCTCTTCTGCAGCAAGAATTCGTTCTTCTACGGCAGCAACAACGGGCGAAATTTTCTCCGCAACAAGATCACTTACGGACTTTGCAGCTCCACTTAATAAATCTGTAATGCCTAAAGCGGTTTCTGTAACAGATTTCACTGTTATCATTTCTTCTTTAGCTGGAGATTGTAATTTTAATAATTTCTCCCCAGCAGACTGTTCTACTTGGTCAACAGTCTCCTTTGCAACTGTAACAGTTTCTTCAGCTTGGTACACTGCAGACTCAACAGCAGATTCAGCAGTTTTCAAAATACTTTCAACTACTTTCTCTTCCGTATCTTTAATAGCTTCCTCCGCTGCTTCGATTTGATCTTGTAAATCTTGTGCCTTATCTTCAGCACTTTCTCTCCTCACGTCCTTCGTGTCACTGATTGTTTTCGTCTCCACTTCTGTAGTGGAACGTGTCAACAACTCAGCTGCATCAACACTTTTTTCAAATTTTTCCTCATCTGATTCTCCAGCAGGAGCTGCGGAGCCGACTAAAAACCCGACAGATTTCATATCCTTGGCGTCAGTAGATTCTAAACTGTCTATGCCTTCATCCTCATCTTTCTCTTCGTCGTCTTTTTGAGCATCCTCCTCCATTTCATCAGATTTTTCCATGTCTGCGAAAGCAGCTTGACGTTTCTCCCCACTCTCAGATTTCAATTGAGATTCTGAAATTGTAATTTCGCCCGTCTTTGTGCCTTCCTCCTCTACAACTGCTCCTGGAGATTTGTTACCATTTGCATCTTCGTCTTCTTGATCAGCCCCAGCTTCAGTATCAGCTTCAGTTTGCATGGGTTCACTTTCATCCTCTCCCACGGACACTGCTGTAGCAGGAGCTTTATCGTCCTTGACGCTCTCATCGGAATGCAAATGCTCATCCTTCTCTGCCTTTTCAGTGGCTTGTAATGAGTCTCCAACTAATTGACTGGCTGTCTCAATCTGTGCGGAAGCTTTAGTCTCCACCTCGATTGATTTTTCATGTACTTCAGCATCCGCTGCTGTGTCTTTTTCTTCTGATTGAATTTTATCAACTGTGTCTGTTGAAACTTTATCATCATCTTTATCATCTCCTTTACCTGAAGGTGTAGGAGACTTGGCAGGGCTGACTGTCGCAGGAGACTTGGCAGGACTTACTGTTGAAGGACTAGCGGTGGCACTTACAACAAGTTCTTCTTTGGGTGTTGAGATTTTGTCGTCATCCTTTACTTGTGTAGCTAAATCATCGCCATCCTTTTGAGGTTCTGGGCTTTTGCTTTGTGCAGATTTTGGAGATTTGGGAGATTTTTCGCCTTCAGGACTGGTGGGAATATTGGCAACACTTTCGGGTGACTGATGTACGACAGCAGCACTAAGTGTTGTAGCTGCTGTAAGCAATCCTGAGCGAATGGCACCCAAAATACCCGACTCACCCGAATCTTCATAAATTTCGTCGTCTTCGACTTCAGATTTGGCTCCGTCCTCATCTTCATCTTCATCGTCGTCCCGAGGCAAAACAAATAACTTTTCTCGTTTCTCCTCTTCGGGTTGCTGCTCTACTTTTGTTGTGCTGCTCGTAGATTCCGATGTTTTGATTTCATCACTCTCTTTTCCAGTCTCAGCAGATGTACTACTAATTGCTATCACACTCTCATCTTGAGCTCGGGAAATGGCAGTTAATGCTGAGACCGAGGAAGTAGAAGACTCGTCGCTCGACACTTTTCTTTCAACAGGGAGACTCGTTGGGGAAGTTGAAGTAATAATAGATTCTTTAGGTGCATCAACTGTATCCGTTTTTTCTGTATCGATCGCTTTTTCATCTTGCGATGTTGTTGTAGGAGAAGCTGGTGCTACTCCTGCATCTTTCTCTTCCTCTGCTGCTTGTTCATATTTGGACGATTTATCAATTGATTGTAGGTCACTGACCTCGGTGACGCTAGATGTTTCGGCAATTTCCTCTTTAATTTCAATTTCAACGGGAGATTTACTTTCACTGCGTGGAATTTCAGCGATTTTCTCACTGTCGACTGGTTCTTTAGATTCTACTTTAGTAGGAGATGCTTCTCCGCTTTTCTTTTCTTCTGCTGCTGCATCTGGGATAGGGAATCGGGTAGTAGGAGAAGTAGACGTAGATGTAACTGTCTCACTCACGATTTCAGCTGTAGGTTCATCCACGTCCTCTTCAGATTGAACTGGGGGAGTGGAAGGAGTTATAACAACAGAGGCGACTGGTTTCAATTCCAAAGGAGACAAAGTAAAGCTTTTTGATGGACTTTTGTCTGCTTCGAGTGGCATTACGGGGGAGGGTAGCTTTGTCCCTTCATCTTCGTCAACTTTGCTAATGACATCCGCCGCATCAATTTTTGCAACGACTTGTTCATCGTCTTTTTCGTCTTTTTGCGTTTCACTCGGTGTTTCTGTGGTTTGATCGATTTCCCGATCTGTTTCTGTCTCTGAGGCTTGTTGTGCGGAAATGTCTGCTCCAGTTTCTTCTTTCGCTGGCTCTGGTGATGCGGGAATTGAGACAGACTCTTGCACTGGGCTTGCAGCTTTCTCGGGAGATTTGTCGGCTGGGGAAACTGACGTCATTGGTTCCTTTAATGGTTCTGCATCCAACTGAGAAGAAACAGTAATTTTTTCAATGGTCTCCGCGATTTCTGTTTGTTTTGGGGACGCAGATTTACTTTCTGCTGTTGGTGTTACAGATATTTTACTTTCTTCTGTATCTTCCTCAGCTGCTGGGACTGATGACTCTTTTTCGCCTTTCTCGAATTCGGCTTTTTCTGCTATTTCTTCGTCTTGCTTTTCACTTGTAGGGGAAGAGCCTGCTGGAATTTGTTCTTGTTGTGCGCTTAGAGCTGCATCCGTCTCATCTTTAGCTTTGGACTCTTTTTCAGTCAATTCCAACTGTTCTTTCTCAATTGCCTCTTCTATGTCTTTCTCGCCTTCTGGTGACTCACTTTTGCTCACAGATTCTTTCACGGTAAGGGTTGATTCGACTGTAGTTTCTGTTGTTACTGTTGTTACTTTTGATGATGCTGCCATTGTTTCCTCGGCCTCTTTATTGTCTGGTTGGTCCACCACGGGTTTGGCTTCTACTTTCTTTTCGCCATTTTCAGCTTCGGATTCTTTTTCGTCTACAATTGACTCGATTTGTTTTTCTGTTTCACCTTCTTCTTGTTCTACAACTTGAGATTCTTCAGCTGCTGAACTTTGTGCTGTAGGCTCAGTTTCTTGGTCATCTGCTGACTCTTTTGGTGGCTCAGGTGTTGCTGCTGTTTTTGTTGTTGTTGTTGATTCCTCTGTTTCAGCAGCAGCATCTTCTTTTTCTGTTGTTTCTGCTGCATCTTGCTTTTCACTTATTTCTGTAGCAGTGGCAGTGGAAGTAGTAGCTGTCTCTTCCTCGGCTACGACAGATTCTTTTTCCCCAATGTCTGCTTTCACCTTTTCCTCAGAATCGGATACAGCTTGCTCAGATTCATCTACGGTCAAGCCTTTTTCGTCTTCATCGCCATCTTTTTCGTCATCATCTTTTTCTGCAGCTGATGAGACTTCTGTAGTTTTAGTTGAAGTTGTCACCTCGGATTCTACAGACTCTTCGGGAGTAGATGCTTTCTCTGATACCTTCTCCTGTGTGACAGTAAGCTGGCTCTCTTTTTCCTCGGTTGTTTCAGTTACAGTAACACCAGTCGCTTCAGATGCGATTTCATAGTCAACTTTGGCATCTTTCTCTTGTGACAACTCTTCTTTGGATTCTTCCTTAGGCACTTTTGATTCGGCTTCGTCAGTTTCTTCTTTAGATTCTACATCTTTATCTTCAGTCACTTTTTCGTCCGATGTGATTTCTTCAGCCACCTCAACTTCTTTCTCGTCACGAGCGGACTTGTCTTTTTCAGGAGCCTCTGTTTCTGCCTTTTGGTCAGTCAAAGCATCAACAGATTTAGTATCACTGGGTTCGATAGATTCACTTTCAACAGTTACAGCGTCTTCTTTTTCATCAGTCTCTTTTTCCTCTGTTTCGGCCGCAGACTCTTTTTCAGTCGACAGCTTTTCCTCAGTACCTACCGAAGGCTTTCGTTCAGCGGACACAACAGAAATTTCACTTTTTTCGACTATTTCAGTTACTACTTCGGTTTCCTCAGCCGATGATTCAAGTGTAACTTTGGATTCAGTATCGTCATCTTTTGCAGCTTCTTCGAGTTGTTTCTCTACAGATTTAGTTTCGGCAAGAGTTACTTCAACTGCTTTTTGTTCTTTTTCGTCAATTTCTTTTTCATCTGCAGTTTCGTCGGAAACTGGCTCTTTTTTGTCGCTTTCTTTTTCCACCTCGGCTGATGGTTCTTCTGAGGTAGTTTGTTTTGATGTCGCAGAATCTTTTTCTTCTGCGACTTCTTGTTTTGAGGCTTTTTCATCAGAATCTTTCTCTGTTGCAACTTTCTCGTCTGCTGCTGCTAATTGCTTTTCGTCACCCTCCTTTTTCTGGGAAGCCACAGGTTCTTTTTCTGGGACAGCATCTTCTTCACTTACTGCCTCCGATACTTTTTCTACAGTTACTGTTTCTTTTTCATCCGATTTTTCTGTAATAGCAGTAATAGAAGCGGATTCTTCTTCCCGGGATTCTTTTTCCTCGGTTTTCTCAGTTTCTTTATCATCAACAACAACTGATTCTTTTTCAGTAGTTTCTGTTGCATCTGCAGTCACCTGCTTTTCCTGACCAGTTTCTTTTTCGTCGGAGGTTGTGAGCTCAGGAGTTTTGGATTCTTTGTCATCCGAAGGTGCTGACTCTTTTTCTTGTTCTTTAATGGGCTCTTCCTTCGTGTCGAGAGCGACCTTTTCTGACTTTGTGTCATCAGATTCTTTTTGTTCTGCAGCTGTCTCCTCTTTGTCATCTGCTACTTTTTCTGCTTCTGTAGTCTCAGTGACTTCAGTTTCGACTGATTCTGCTGCTGCTACATCTTTATCTTCTTTTTCGTCAACTTGAGATTCAGCTTTTTCAGTTTCTGCTTCTGTTATTTTGGTTGCTGCTTTCTCTTCTACTTTGGTAGAAATTACGTCTTTTTGAATTTCATCGTCAACTGCTGTTGCTTCAGTACTCTCTTCTGCTGCGGTTGTTTCTTTTTCGTCATCTGGCTTTGCTACTTGTTCAACAGTTACTTTCTTTGCCACGACTGTTTCTTCAACAATCTCTGGTTCTTTCTCCTCCTCATCCTTAGCTGAAACAACTTCAGCGGTATCTTTTGTGACCTTTTCAGATACTTCTACTTCCTGTGTCTCTTTGTCAACTTCTTCGGTTGAGGTTGGGATTTCTTTTTCACTTTCTACAGATTTGCCTTTCTCTTCGTAAGTATCTTGGGCTGCTGCAGTGTCTTTTTCGGTTGCAACTGTAGTCTCTTCTTCAGTTTGATCAGTTTCAGATGGAGTTGGTTTTTCATGTGCAACTTGTTTTCCAGTTTCTTCAGTTGCTACTGTCTCTTTTTCGATTTCTTTGTCAGAAATAGCTTTCTCTTCAGCACAAGATTTTTCATCTTCGGCTTCTTTCTCAGCTTCTGGGGCTGAAACTTTTAAATCCTTACTTTCTCCGTCTGTGACTTCCTTTTCAGTTACTTCTGATGAAGCTGGTGTTTCTTTTTCACTTTCTTCCACAGCTGCTTTCTCTTCGGTTTTTACAGTTGCTTCAGATACTTCTGTTGCTGGAGCTTCCTTTTCTGACTCTTTCTCACTTGGAATTTCTTTAGTCTCTTCAGAAACTGAAGCCTCTTCTTTAGTTACTTTATCGGTAGGACTTTCTTTCTCCGTATCTTCTGCAACAGAGGCTTCCTTTTGGATTTCTACTGCACTGGAACTAACTTTTACCGCCTCTTTTTCAATTATTTCAGCAGTTTCTTTTGCTATTTCGCTGACGGCTTTAGTGTCCTTCTCGGCGGGTGCAGTTACTTTTTCAGTCTCATCGGTGGGGGCAGTTTCTTTTTCAGTTTCAGCCTCCTCTGCCGGTGCGGTTACTTTTTCAGCTTCAGCCTCATCAGTGGGGGCAGTTTCTTTTTCAACTTCTGCCTCCTCTGCGAGTGCAGTTACTTTTTCAGTTTCAGCCTCCTCGGCGGGGGCAGTATCTTTTTCAGTTTCAGCCTTTTCGGAGGGGGCAGTAACTGTTTCAGTTTCAGCCTTCTCGGAGGGGGCAGTTACTTTTTCAGTTTCAACCTCCTCGGCGGGGGCAATTTCTTTTTCAGCTTCTGCCTCCTTGGCCAGGGCAGTTTCTTTTTCAGTTTCAACCTCCTTGGCCGGAGCAGTTTCTTTTTCAGTTTCAACCTCCTTGGCCGGGGCAGCTTCTTTTTCAGTTTCAACCTCCTCGGCAGGAGCAGTAACTTTTTCAACTTTATCCTTTTCAGCGGGGATTATTTCTTTTTCAACTTCCTCGGCAGGAGCAGTAACTTTTTCAACTTTATCCTTTTCAGCGGGGATTATTTCTTTTTCAACCTCCTCGGCAGGAGCAGTTTCCATTTCAATCTCCTCGGTGGGGATAGCTTCCTTGTCCACTTTCTCGGCTGGTGCAGTTTCTTTTTCAACCTCCTTGGAAACGCCAGTTTCTTTTTCAACTTCTTGGATGGATACAGTTTCTTTTTCAACCTCATCGGCAGGGGCAGCTTCTTGTTCATCCTTTTCAGAAGGTGCGGTTTCAACCAGGTCAGCGACTACAATTTGTTTTACATCTTTATCGGTGGCTACAATTTCCTTTTTAGATTTATCGACAGTCTCGGGTTCTTTTTCAATCTTTTCGGCGATTGCAACTTCTTTTTCAGCTTCGTCGGCAGCTGTTTCTTTTTCAGCTTCGTCGGCAGCTGTTTCTTTTTCAGCTTCGTCGGCAGCTGTTTCTTTTTCAGCTTCGTCAGCAGCTGTTTCTTTTTCAATCTTTTCGGCGATTGCAGCTTCTTTTTCAGCTTCGTCGGCAGCAGTTTCTTTTTCAGCTTCGTCGGCAGCAGTTTCTTTTTCAGCTTCGTCGGCAGCAGTTTCTTTTTTAGCTTCCTCTGCATCGGTTTCTTTTTTAGCTTCCTCGGCAACGGTTTCTTTTTTAGCTTCCTCGGCAACGGTTTCTTTTTTAGCTTCCTCGGAAACGGTTTCTTTTTCAGCTTCCTCGGCAACGGTTTCTTTTTTAGCTTCCTCGGAAACGGTTTCTTTTTCAGCTTCCTCGGCAACGGTTTCTTTTTTAGCTTCCTCGGAAACGGTTTCTTTTTCAGCTTCCTCAGCAACGGTTACTTTTTTAGCTTCCTCGGAAACGGTTTCTTTTTTAGCTTCGGCAGCGGATTCCTTTTCAGCCTCAATGGCAGCTGTCTCTGTTTCAGCTTCGTCAGGAGTTATTTCTTTTTCACCTTTGTCAGCCGCTGTAGTTTCTTTTTTAGCCTCCTCCGCAGTTACAATTTCCTTTTCTGCCTTATCAGCAGTCTTGGTTTCTCTTTCAGCCTTTTCGGCTATGACAGTTTCTTTCTCAGCCTCATCGGCGGCTGATCCTTTATCAGCTTCATCGGCCGCTGTTTCTTTATCAGCTTCATCTGCCGCTGTTTCTTTATCAGCTTCATCGGCCGCTGTTTCTTTCTTGGCTTCGTCGGTGACTGTTTCTTTTTCGACTTCATCGACCCCTGTTTCTTTTTCAGCTTCTGCTGCAGTGGTTTCTTTTTTAGATTCGTCTTCAGTTTCAATTTGTTTTTCAGTATCGTCTGCGAGTTTAACTTCTTTTTCAGATTCTTCGGCAGCTTCTATTTGTTTTTCAGCTTCGCCTTTTTCAGTTTTGTCATCAACAACTGCAGTTTCTTTTTCAGCTTTTTCATCAACAACTGCGCTTTCTTTTTCAGCTTTTTCATCAACAACTGCGCTTTCTTTTGTAGCTATTTCATCAACAGCTGCGCTTTCTTTTGCTGCTTTATCATCAACAGCTGGACTTTCTTTACCAGCTTTTTCATCAACAGCTGGACTTTCTTTATCAGCTTTTTCATCAACAGCTGGACTTTCTTTATCAGCTTCTGTGTCAAGGGTTGCAGGTTCTTTTTCAGTTGCATCAGCAGTTGCGGTTTCTGTTTTATCTTCATCGGCTGCTGCGGTTTCTTTTTCAGCTTCAACAGCAGTTGCACTTTCTATTTCAGCTTCAACAGCAGTTGCACTTTCTATTTCAGCTTCAACAGCAGCTGCACTTTCTTTTTCAGCTTCAACGGCAGTTGCACTTTCTTTTTCAGCTTCAACGGCAGTTGCACTTTCTTTTTCAGCTTCAACGGCAGTTGCACTTTCTTTTTCAGCTTCAACGGCAGTATCACTTTCTTTTTCAGCTTCAAAAACAGTTGCACTATCTTTGTCAGCTTGTGCATCAATGGCTACAACTGTTTTTTTAGATTCATCGGCTGCTACAGTTTCCTTTTCAGCCTCGTCGACTGCTGCCGCTTCTTTTTCAGCCTCAGCGGCTACTGCTTCTTTATCAGCCGATTCGGCTGTTGTTTCTTTTTCAGCTGCGTCGGGTGCTGTAGTTTGTCTTTCAGCTTCGTCGGCTGCTGCAGTTTCTTTTTCTGCTTTGGAGACTACTGTTTCCTTATCAGCCGCTTCGACTTTTGATTCTTTTTCAGCCTCGTCGGCTGCTGCAGTTTCTTTTTCTGCCTCGGAGGCTACTGTTACTTTATCAGCCGCGTCGGCTGTTGTTTCTTTTTCAGCTGCGTCGACGGCTGTAGTTTCTTTTTCAGCCTCGTCGGCTGCTGTTTCTTTTTCAGCTGCGTCGACGGCTGTAGTTTCTTTTTCAGCCTCGTCGGCTGCTGTAGTTTCTTTTTCAGCCTCGTCGGCTGCTGTAGTTTCTTTTTCAGCCTCGTCGATTGCTGCAGTTTCTTTTTCAGCCTCGTCGGCTGCTACCGTCTCTTTTTCAACCACAGAGGCTGCTGTGTCTTTTTCAGTCTCGTCGGCGGCTACTGTTTCTTTTTCAACCACGGCGGCTGCTGTTTCTTTTTCAACCACAGCGGCTGCTGTTTCTTTTTCAACCACGGCGGCTGCGGTTTCTTTTTCAACCACGGCGGCTGCGGTTTCTTTTTCAACCACGGCGGC
>JAQFYB010003790.1:0-18271 GCA_034694085.1 Pogonognathellus longicornis | reverse complement strand
AGATTTTTTCATCTGGAATCGCCGTAAATTCTGTTTCTAGTGATACGCTTTTGCATTGGTACTGCATTGGTACACAGAAGGCAAGGGCCATACACTTCTATCGAGGAGCACAGTTAGGTTACTTAAGTTGGCGTGGTGTAAAAGTATTTGGTTGTTGGAGAAGATATACAGTTGGTAGTCACACAGGAAGAATGGCGAGTCTGTTCGTATTTCGCGTGACATTATTACATATACATACACACTTATACACAAGCAAAGATAAAATGTGTAAAAAACGACATAAAAGACGACCCCAACCCAAGGAGGAACTGAGCTGAACTGAAGCGAACGATTGCAGCTTCCTTCCGTCCATCCGAGAGTAAAACTGCGTGCAGTATTCAGAGTTATAGTCAATAAGAAGAGTTCTACCCCAAACTTGACTCAAGTGTATCTGCACACAAGTTGAAACATTATTTCTTGCCTGACACATCCAAAACGTTTTTTCATACACAACTGTGTACATTCTCCATCATAACCATAACTGATGTGAGGAAGGGAAGAAGGCGATATAGTCGCCACACTCTCCAGATACAGCTACACACTTCGTAATGTACATGTGATACGGAGCTACTTGCCTACTTACATCAACTTGCAACTTCCCATTCAACTCTCTTCTATATCCATATTTCTCCTTCGATTGCACTATCTCAGCCGTCAAGTCAACTCAATTTCTTTTCTTATGTTGAATCTATGCACACACACAGAACACAGTGTGTAGTCAAGAATGAAAAAGCTCTAAAGCATATGTGTCCTTAATCTACAATAATGTTTGTAGGGGAAAGTTCTCACAGTGTAGTCAGGCATTGTGTGAAGTGAAAGCCAGAATGAAGAATGAATCAGTTTTATTATGCATTCAAATCTATGAATTTTTCAAAAGAAATGTTTGCAACTAACTTGACTGTCAGGATCAGGGGAGGTATTTAGCTTCCTATACATAGACACTGCATTGTATGATCATATAGCTACAATTCAAACTCTATCTATAACTTTTAGTATCTTGCATTGTCCAGCAATGATATTTTATTAGTGTCCATCTGAGTTTAGAAGAGGATACAGACATGAAATAGGTTTCCAATAATTGTTTTTCAATTCCGTATTCCACATCCATCTGCCACCCGTAAAAATGAATAGAAATAAATTATAATCATACACTAATCAATGTAGGTTTTTTGATTTTTTTTGTGCCTATCAGCGAAACAGAATTTTATACCTACCACGAAAAGAGTGAATCAGTGAATGTTGTCATTGTTTCAAACATGAAGATAAACTACAACTTTGTTTGACATGATATTGCTACTACTATAGGGCAATATTGCATTTCACAATTCAAATGCACAAACAGGAGGTACATGTTAAAATAATACTATGTAATCATGCTAGTTAATTTTTAGGATTAAGAAGGTAACTAAAAGGAATTTTACATGCATTTGCATTTGTATACAAGGTGAATTGGTACCATTATGTATGTTTATATGGCCTTGCATTTGTATAATACGTTTTTACAACTTGTCACCGAATTCCAGAAGCAAGGTAGGTAGTGACAGACGGAGCATTTTCCCATTAGATAGATGGAGTTGGTTATAAATCTGATAAGCCACATTAAATATTTCAGGTTGCTATCGTATGGAGTTCAACATACTTTAGCGATACGGAAATTGAAATCTCCGAAATCTCATTTATTGTGATGAGATTAAATCAGGCAGAAGCATCCAATATCAAATCACAGATCATGAATTTCTTAAATTCACATCCGAGAGAGATAGGAAAATGCTGGGAGCGAGTTGCTGATATTTTGGTAGCATTATTGCTGCTCCTCTTACCTATCATGTTTTATTATTGAAATGCGAGGAATTGGTTGTAGAAAACCCGCTGTGAGCTTTGGACAGTAGGTTTATAGGTGAGGTGAGCACTTAGCACTCTGCACATACATGCACTCTGCACGTAACCTATTTTGCATACACCTCTATGCGTAATAAAGTTAAACATGTAGAGAATGAAAACATCAGAAATGAAATGACTATAGAGATGAAAGCGACAAGTCGAATGATGTGATTTCAACTCCATAGCCGACAACGGTGGAATTAAGAGAGTGAGATTGAGGGATGATGAGGTTTGGAGCGAGTGAGGCAGATTCATCTTTCATATTAGTTTTCCTAGAGCTTTACATACGTGAGATCCAATACGTGGATTCAAATTCGACAGCAGCCTCTTGCCTTCTGTAACCCTGCCTGGGTAGGTACAAAACAAAATACAAATCTGCAGTAGTAGGTATACATCCATAAGTATCTGTCTGCTCCCAAATCTATATTGCTATTACGTACTTTGGCTGCGTAGTAAAAGTAAGTTGTCCAAATCTGTGTGCCATGGCAGGTTTAGCATGTGGCATGTGGTTGAGAGTGCAGTAACGTTAGGTCTCAGGGCCGTGGACCAAACCAAATCATATAATAAATAGAAGCGTTGTAGCAGTAGGTGGATGGATACATGATTCAACATTGCTCCACAATATTATTGTCAGAAATGGCCTTACAACAGCCACGGCAACCAGTCAAACGGTTCAAGTCCATATTATGGAACAGACCCCGTTTGGTTTTGAAATACATGAAGATTCGGATGGGAATTTATTCGTTCAATACACTACTAAATCCGCTCTGGTCCCTTGAGGCATATGATTCTAAACTGCTTTTATAACTATATTTTCCCAGTCCAGATACAATCCGCTCTGATCTACACACGACGATTCCATACGTAGTGGTATTACATTGAGTGCTTCGTTTTTTACTACAGGGTTGCCCTAAAGGACCACAGTACCAGCAAAATTGTTTTTAACACTTTTCCACATTTCAAGAGGGAAATGTCAACTCAATTCATTAAAAAAATGATATTGCAAGTGCAAATGGCTTATTTTGATAAGTGAGTAGAGTTATTACTGTCATATATTTGAAATCTTAATGAAAATGTGTTAACCCTCGGGAAAATTTATTGTGAACACTGTGTCGCAAAGAAAGTACCCAAGTAGAACTATGATATTGGTTTATTTACTAGAGCTACTCCTTAAGACTCCAACATCCTCATAGTGCTTGACTTGGGTTTAGCTTTCAGATCTTGACTCTGATTTTCAGTTCAGTTCAATTCATATCAACACAGTTGAGTTCTCCACAGATCATTTTGGTTCAAATGTGTATTACGTACCTACTGTTAGATATTTCATTCTTCGAGCGACTTGCGAAAACAGAGTACTGAAAATCTAAGTAGATATAAAGATGTCATATCCAATGCATCTAACTCGATTTCAAGATTCATACGACGATTTCACATTTATTCTCCAGAAATGTAACCGTTTTCTATGTATACCTTATTATTGACTACTGTGAGTGTGCAACACAATGGAGTTACTCAGATTCCATGATAGCTTACTATGTACTAGTCGTCCTTTCAATATTTTTCTCATACGTGATCAGTCTCAGTTTTGTCATGCAGACATTTCTATATCTGCCTACTAAATAAAATATCTACCTAAGTATACACTATGTGCTTAAATATAAGTATGTCTATATCTGCTAGCTGATAGATGCTATAGTTGTAAAGTATTGGACGTTTTACTTGCATAGGGAATTGTGTCTCATACAACTATGCAAAGAAAAATGATGACGATGACTGAATTGAGCAGATCGAATTTTATTTGATTACATTTTGGAATACAGCTTTTTGTGTCTTGCTTACTATTTTATCCCCAGCTAGCTAGAAGCATACCGGTATTTTGCCCTGTAAATGTTAGTACGGTATAAGGTAAGTAGGTATCAGTATAGGTACATTAATATTACATTCTGTTTAAATTCTTGTTTCATTGTAGAAGATGGAAGCAGATGAACCTACCAAACATCATTACATAACTTCATTGAACTATATTGAACACAAACTTTTACAAAGGTATTTTAGCTTTATAAAATTCATATATGGAATTGTCAATTTCATAATTCAAAGTAAAAAATGTATTATTAGGAAAAGTAATCTTTGTACCACAGGTAAAAGGATCACTTTTAATAATGGTCTCATAGTATTTAAACATTTTAATTGAATAGGTAGTCCAGATGTAATTTTTATTAGGATTTGCAGGTAATTTGAACTTAATTGTTGCTAGAAAATACCTACTTAGTATGTTTACAAAGTTAAAATTTCCGAAGTATGATAATGTTTCAAATTCAGTTTCCATTGGCTAATCTTGTGAAGGCACAAATGGCTGTATCAATTTCACTTTCATAATGTATGCATTGAAAGCAAATTAATTGGATGAGTATAATATGTATGTAACTTATTTACCTATAACAAGGTAACATTCAGGAAAATTTTGATATCCACCCATGAGCCTTAAAAGCAGTAGCTGAGTCATTTTCAGCAGATAATGAAACCTGAGAAGAGTAAAGAAACGGAGAAGCTGTGTCAGCAAATAGAATCCATACGGTTCATGCACTTTGAAAAAAGTACAAGTACTCCTTTTTCAGTTTAGTATACTCTCACAATTCACAAATTAATGCTTGAATAATGTAGTTGACGACAATTTAGAATTATAATGAAATTGAGATCGATTGTGTGCTGCTAACCCAATTCAAAACATAATGAGGTTTACAGGTCCGTAAGCATTTTGATAGCTAAGGTTAGCATTAATTGGAACTTACGAAGAAATACGATTAGAGAGTTAAATGTAAATATTAAATCTAATTAATTGTAATCACATCTTTGTGTATAGCCAAAAGGTACAAAATACAGTTTGCATACAATTCAACACAGTTTGATACTTCCTTTGTACGATGGATACTTATAAGTTATAATACATAGCATTGTGTGGGTTCATTTTTTAAATTTTTTAACATTACTTTCGTTTCCCTGTGATGTTAGTTAGTACCTAAAAATACCTATAGGTAAGCTTTTTATTTTATTCTACTAGGATTTCATTATAATATAATTGTATTTTACAAACAAACAAGCCTGCAGTATCACTACATTAATAATATCGCGAATGTCTGACATGAAAAAACGAGAAGAGAACAATATCGCATCGCCGTTTTTCTTACGCTTTGCGTTTCTCAGATGATTGAACATTGTGCGCGGTGGAGAATAAAGTCTCATGCTAGTAGCAAATAATCCATAAGCATGTCGTATTATGATACACTGCTTGCCTCTTCTCCTCCAGCAACCTGCTGTGTGACACAATTTGCAAACAGAATGGGATTCTATTACATGATATTGCATCACATCTATGAAATTCGAATTGTTTATAATGAGCACAAAGAAAATAAAGTGTCCTATTCACAGTTGTAAAACGCTCGAAAATGAAATGAAATAAACGAATTTGCAAAACTCTATATAGTACATTCTTATAGACACATTCTAAATATTATGTACAACAAATAAGAAGTATTATACAGAGTGACCCACTTTAAAACGAAACTCCCCCCTTTTCTCTCTTATGGGGAAGTAGTCATGTCATGATGAGGATATGATATTCAAGCTTATCTTTCGATTGGTGCTAATATTATGTTTCTATCTTTGGTACTGTCGGATATATCGGGGTTTAAGTAAACCCAGTTTTAGAATGTCGATTTTACATGAACAAATTGTCAGAATATTTTAATGATTTCCCATTTTTCTCCCCAATGGAGCAGCTTGTATATGTTGAGGCTACAGAAAGTTAAAGTCTATATATCATCTCAATACTTATCCGTGTGCGCATTTTTAAGAAAAATGCACAAGTAACAATTTTTGGAAAAAGAATGGGCAATTCGCAATTTCGCAATTTTCTTAAAAAAACTTCTTCCCACGTAATGAGATACTATATGGACATGCTGCATAGAAAATCTATACCTTCATCATATAATAGCTGCCCCATTGGGGAGAAAAATGGGAAAGCATTACAATATTATGACAATTATTGTTCTTACGGTATATCCTGAAGTACAAAAGATAGAAACAAGATGTTACCACGAATCAAAATAATTGTAGGCCATCATTTCAAATATTCACATCATATTCTTGCCCTTCCTTGCCCATAGGGGAGAAAAGGGGGAGAGTTTCGTTTGAAAGTGGGTCATTCTGTACATTGTTGATACCTTTTACCTTTAGACATAGATGCATACAACTACTGTAACGTACATAATATGTAGTATAAATGGCTAGGTGGGATATTTATTTTTTCTGTATGCGGAAAAGGATGTTAGAATGAGAACATTATATCATCTAAACACGAGGTTCTTCTTAGGAAGTTCATCTACGCACTAAGCACCCAAAATTCTGCGAAAATGTTATAAAACGGTTTGCAAAACGAATGTATTGCAGAGCTGTGCAGGACAGTGCCTTTAGAAAGTGACAAGTACAATTTCGGATCCTTTCTGTTGTGTTTTTCTTTTTATTTGTATTTATTACGGGGATATGAGACACATACATCTACAGTGTCTCTTATTGCACCATCCATTCACATGTGTATACATCCTATGTCTAACACGTTGTCGTTTTCTTGTAAGACTCCTATGTAAAATCGGAAGGGATATAAGAGTGCATATACCTACATGAAGGAAGGTTGGATGAAAGCTGAAGAAAGCCATAGGGAAGGACGAAATCGATAATTTCATAGTTGAGACTGGAAGGTGGGCATTTAACTGCGAAACTTTCTTCAATTACTTTCTTTTGAAGTTGCCTCGTCTTTCTCCTGCTCGGCTGCTCTTTTATGTTCCAGTTTCCCCTTAAGCTCCCTCAACACTAACACACGATTATATTGCATTATATTATTTTCTATTACACATAATATTTCACATGCATACACTATTATGTACTTACTCCTTACTAACAGTTCGTAGAGTCACTCACAGTCTCTCGGCAGAGTCTCTTCTCCATTCTTCAGTATCTTCAACATATTTTGTAGCTGAGGTATGTGAATGTTCCTTTTGCACTCACTATGTGCTATATGTACCTTTTCTCGCTTCTCAATTGTGTTGTTCGTAACATCTCAACATTCGCATGCATGCATGGTGTATTACAAATAGTGTAATACATGTACTTTAATATAATAATGCCATAAGCTTCGTATGTATGTAGAATCTAAGAGGATTTTGATAACGCTCTTCCTTTGTCGTTCCTACACTTTGCCTTCCCTTGGTCCACAGAATATTCTATCATCTTTACTCTTGCTTTGTGCTTCCAACATACTCCCACTACCACTACTACCATTGTATTCCGAAAAGTCAGCAAGTTTTATTTTATATTTTTTCATACTACCAGCAACTACTACATTGGCAACAAAAATTCAGCCTAGGTTACCCATTACGCTCGTTCTCATATTATGTGTATTATAAGGAAACCACTGGTTTGGTAGGAGAAGACTAAATAATATTCTCATGCCATGAAGCAACCAGAAAGCTAAATTGCTCTACTTTGTAGTAAAGTCAATTTAAACATTGTCTTTCGATTCATTATATTCCATTCCAATGAACTTCTGAGCTAGTAGTTCATTTATTTATTTTTCATCTCCCTGTTTAATTTTTAATGGTTCTTTTCCATTAGTTGATTTGACTTTGTTAAATAAGACCATTGTAATTTGTCAAGTTACAAATTCTATACAATTGATGTAAAAAATCTTGTATTATTAATCATTAGTGATACGACATGCGGAGACAAGAAAAACAAAAAAGTTTTAGTAAGTACTAGGTCCTCACAATATACAAATTACAGATAAAAGTAGTTGTAGCTACCCATTTATCTACCTTGCTAAATAACATGCACAATTACATATGTGCGAGAAGAGGTACTACATAATAAATGGTGAAAACTATGAAGTTATTATTCTGTATTGTACTGATGTACAGCAGACTGTACAGCAGTAATCTAGTGATATACACGCTTCTATCACAAACAATGATACAATGTTGATAATAATTAGATTGAGATAAACTCATTTTGCCAGAGTCTTATTCGTTTGTACTGTTATTTGATGTCTGAAGCATAAAGTTGTGTTTGACGATAATGAAATAAGAAATGAAAGTTTTAATGTTTCATGGCAGTACCAAGTAATTGACGGCAGCAGCTACATGCTACACATGAGGAGGAACGCTAACGTCATGGACGCTCAACAAAGAGACTACTTGAGCGATTTCCTTAATCTGTGCATCTTTGTTGGCAAAAGGGTTAGGCACTACAACTAATCTTCAGAGCATGTAATTCACCTTCATGTCTACCTAACATTATTAACTAAATGTGTGTTGCATCTTTCGACTTTCACGTTTACAGTCTCCTTTTTCTTTTAAACACTATTCATGGCATACCTAATTACTATATTTTCACTTTATCTTTACGTATACCTAAGCACATTATGTATTCGTCTACCTAATTGCTTTGGATAATCTAATAGCATTGCCCTCAAACTTTACTTTGTCAAATCAGAACAAACATTTTACATATTTAGGTAAAGCAGAATAAATTACAGCTAAAAACCGAGTTTGGGATAAAAAATCTTATTAACATGTTGTAAAGAATAATTCTGCCATTACTAATTTTTCGTACAACATTCAACATGCAGGGTAATAGTAATGAGTAATGAGCTGGTGATACATAAAATTAAATTTAAAGAAGACCTAGTTATAATTACAAAATTACTACAAAAACTTTAGCAGTTTTCAAAGATAAAAAATTTGGGGGAGAATGTCTATATAGTACTCAACTATTTCAATCATTATGCACAAAAATTTTCTACACGATTAATGTGAATTGTGCAATCTAAATAATCGAGTGAATGCTAAAAGCTCATTCTCCTAGGCGCTCCTAGGCGAAGCGTATAGTCACAATTTACACAGGATGCACACACTACTGCCATTACATTTATAAGCAGTAGCAGTAATGTAAGTAGGTATACATTATAGAATGATTCGTACACATGTATTACATGGGTATACGTATATCATAGAGAAATGAAGTTAGTACATTAGGTACGTACGAAATGTAGGCTCTGGGTAGTCAAGTGAGCTTCCTTTCACTCATTATTATTCATTCATTCCTTTGCATAGTTATAAAACTGTGAAAATCGAGGATAGAGACAGAACTCGGGCTTCTAAGATACACAAAAACCGTAAAGTAATCTAACTGCAAGAGACAAAGTTTTGCTGTCAAAAAATGTAACCGAAAGAGAAGCGACGGGAAGCTGCTCCGGTTCTGTATTCGAAAAAACTCCACTCTTCTCAACCCAAGATCAATTTTCCACGGAACCTCTGCCTCATCAAGTTGTGTCAACAAAAGAACTAAAGTAAAGTAAGTAACTAAGGAAGGAAGACTCACTTTATATTTTCTCTGCTGTATGTGTCGCCCATTTAATTTGGAATTGAAAACTAGCTAAAATGCTTTAGATATGAAAAGCTATATAATGTTTAACGGGCAAGTTGACACCACTCCATGTGTAGCACAGCCATAATAAGCAAGAAGTCTTCTCAAGATGAACTTCTTCTTGCATATTACCATATTAATTATTAATCTTTTTGAATTGATCGATGACAATAATTTTACATAGTACTAGGTAGGTATATAGTAGGTACCCATTCCTCTGCAGCTTTTGCAGGCATTCACGATTAACATTGAACACTAAACAAACAGAATGCTTTAACATAAAGCTAAATCCCCCCCTTGTGTTTTTATTTTGTGTAGTGCGTATTCCTGGAAGTTTACCTACACAAATTGCATTTCTAAGTTTTTTTGAAGCTTTAAACTACACTATGTACTCTTTACAATGTAGAGGATTACCTATGCTATAGGCATTGTAAAATTATTTACTAAATTAATTACAGGTCCATTTGGAAGGGGAATGTCAATAGTTCACAACATTGAGTGTGTTGTTGCTCGCGATAAATTTACCAAGTCATGGTTTGGTTAGCTGGAGAGAAGTTGTGCAAAATAAATGTATAATAGTAATATGTAGAAGAAAGAACACACGCTGGAGGCTGAAAATATAAGAGGAGCACAAAAGGAAGAGCAGCAGGGGAGATATTTAACTGAATTTGACTTTGTAATTGATTCAAAACTCCGTGGCTCATCCAGCCAGTTGAGTTTTAAGAATTAAGCGAAAAAGTCAAGGGAGGAGGAGGAGGAAGGGTATATAGTATGTATGGGATATAGGTGGGTTGATTAGAGTAAGTAAAAATGTAGCTGCACAGCTAAGGAAAAAGCATTATTGCATCACAGCATTCTCGTCCCGGACGGATATCGACATTGCCTTCATTTGAGTTTACTTTAGTTTTCTCTGCATCACATCACTTTTTCGCTCATAGTTCAGCCCCTTTGGTTTGCGTCAATCAAATTAATCTCACAACTCAAACCCGAGTGAACCCGTAACTTGGCTTGGATTAAACTTGTTAAATTCTCAAGTCAAACTTAACGTGAAGTAGTACTTGCTTGTGTAATCTGTCTTTATGCTGGCAACATACTTATGAGCATACGGAACTAGTAGGTACATGCATACAGATACTATCACTTCAATCAAATATACCATAGCGAGCTGTTACATACTCCAAATTACTACGGAACACGTTTACCTTACTCATACAATATTATACGGCCCAAGAAGAGAGAAGGCTGCCTGTGTGTGCAATTTCTGCTGAACAATCCTATGTTCCCATCCCATAGATTTTATATGCATGTAATGGATATCCGTGGAAAATTTAGATAGACATTGCGCGTTTATCTTGTAACAAGACGTGAGCAGGTTTATTCAGACCAAAGGCTAGGCTTCGTTTGGCAAGAGATTCTCCATGATTTCCATCCCAGCAAACACATAAGTCCATATTCTATAATATTAGCACTCTTGTCTTCGCATCCGTATCCTTCTTATCGCAATTTCACACACACATCTGCATCAATATATAGCAATATGCCTCCTTTCTTGGCTATGAGGTAAGGAAGGCTAACATAACTTTCAATTACGCCATGGCAAATCAGCATAAATTTATACTGTCGTTCTTTCCACTTTCTGTTTTTGTCTGTAGACACACGCTCATTCATTCTAATCTATCCACAGCTCTCAACTGTGACTTTTAGAACTAAAGTATTTGATCTTAAGTCGCCCTTTATTACACTTAAGAGTACTAAAACTCTGTCGGGATATGCTTTCATTAGCGCCTTTATTAGGACTACATTATTCACCATCTGTCTTCCAATTAATTAATATATAGTCCCCAGATTTTATTCCAGTTTACTACAACTTTGCTTTATTGCACTTTAACTACACACACAACCTACGTGTGTACTGTGAGCTGTGCTCTGATTCCTTAGGTATTGTGTTGATAAACTAACTCCCTCACATACTCCATCCATTCCCAACATAAATTAAAATTTAATGACACATTCTTTCAGACTACCACTCCCCTGTACCACTATTTATACAATTTTGCACATGAGTTCTTAATCTTCAATAACGGTTTTAACAGTGGTGGGGATTGGTGTGGTAGTGCTAGTTAGTCTCGTCTCAAGTCTCTGAACCATGAATGTCAAATGGTCAAATACTTATGCGTCTTGCTCTTGCAAAATTCTGCATAGCTACAATAGTTAGGTATACCGTCTGACAAAAAATCAAATCTACAGTCTCTATCTCCATATGGGAATGCAACTTGAGTAACAATTTATGTTCAATAGGTATATCTCTTTGCTACATACAATAGTCATAGGTATAAGCTTCTAGTTTCAAGCGTTCCAAAATTGTTCGGATATTTTTACTCCGGTCGATTGCAGTACTAACATTTGCATTACACTTTCATGGTAGCACAAATATTTGCATTGGGAATGAATGCCAACCTAGTATTCAAAATATTATTTGCACAGCAAATGACTTCTATTCAATAATTCAAGATGATATCATGCGAATCATAAGATCGCATGAAAGAAGTATGTCAGATACTATTTTTAGCGAGTGTAGCAAATTAGTTAACCATTGTTATTTGCAACCACATAATTATCGTCACTGCAAAACACGATAAAAACTTCAATGAGTACAATATCAGTAGGAACAATAACATTTATTCCGCTCTCATTTCATTTTTAACTGCTTCAACTCACGACAAACTTCAATTTTTAGACATTAGCCAACTTAATCTTTGTATGACAAACTGGATGTTAAGAGGTTCTTGCCGTATTAGCTGTAGGCGCCTAGCGGGGCTTGTAATTAGGACTTACTAGAATCAATATTTAGTAATCCTACGGCTGAGAGGACAACAAGTACCCGTGAAGTCAGAACACTCTTCTACCTGTCCTCTGAATCACCTTTGCTCCTTAAGTGTAAAATAGTAAACACGCTAAATTTCTCCTGAGAAATCATGCAGCAACAACAAGCAATACATTATAGCCAGGTAGGCATTAGACTTGGTGAACTGGATGATTAATCATAGCAGGAGCAGAGCGGAGAGATTCTGTGATAAATGATTTCACAATCCTTGCAATCCCAATCTACTTCTGGGGCTGAAATGTTTCATATTTTACTAGCTGCATAGTGAACGTGTATGAAAGTAAGAATATCTGTAGACAACAATAGTAACTCATCCGGCTATCTTCCTTCTATGCCTAGTTAGTCGAAGTAGCTAGCAAGATAATATTTTGAGTGTGTAACGATTCTCTCTCTCTCATGGTTTACATCTTTATACACTACAAGTAGCAAATGCGATATACCTATTTTATTATGTACAATAGTATCTTCTATAAAGCTTTGTACAATGTACATAGACTCATAAAAGGCGTTCAGAGTAATAGACTTAAGTTTTATACAAGTACGGGTGTACCTTTTAGCCACAACTCTCGGGTTGGCATTTGTGTGTAGTTTATATATCTGTCTAATCGTAGACATTTAGCCACGTACTTCATATTTATGCCATAAGTATCCCATCACCCTGCTTGCTGCATCCCGGAAAGACCAAAGCCTAAAATAAGAGTGAGATATGATTCGTTTTCAGTCAGAGTTATTACGAGATCTCTATTATGAGTGCTCCTCTGGACTACAGACACTGTGCTTGTGCTGTCTGTGTGTTCTACACTACACTGCGCTACAATGCACACCCAGCACAAAGCAAGTCCTGAGTAAATCTTGCAGCAGCCAATGGTAAAATGATCACATGTGCTCTGCTTTCGCGATTTTCGTGTTTTTATCCTTTTAGTACAATGCGAGAACTGAGAACAGCTTACGTGTACGCATTGCACTGTACAAATACTATACATACACAATCTCGCCCGAGTTGTTTCCCTTATGCACATTGTTTGCCCATACTCTTACTTATGCTCTCTATAGTCCAATGTGTATATTAGTGATAATACTACAAATATTGTAGTAGTATGCCTAAGTAAAAATACTACAGAAAGGAAAGAACTGCGATGTGATAGTTGTAGGAGTGTATTGTATTGTATTTCAAAAAAGTCAAAGCTGAGCTAGTGAAGGGTAGACGCAATGCATGGCACTATTATACTTCAACTACCGTAAGAGTATTGGTAGGAGTCAGAGGAGTTGTGTAGCCTACAACTAAAACACACACTTTTGGTTGCCGGAGTCATGCCTCACTTTTGCGTGCTGTGCCAAGTAAATCCAATCTAAAGAATAGAAAACGATACCAAACCAAACCACTTTGTAGTTTTACGAGACCGAAAAAGACGAGTTAGAAAAGAAATCTCAACTGCGCTGTTTTGGTTTCTTGTGTCTGAAATCTACTCGACTCAACTCAAATAAGGAAGCTAAAAGAAGAGGGACAAAACCGACAAAGACTATATACGCATAGATAAATGTATGTATGTGTGTGCGAGATAGAAACGAACTCCTATTACTATTATGTCGTGTATGTACACGTACTCTGGCCTCTTAGAGAAATTAGAATGCAGGGAAAGTCAAAGCCAAGTAATTTATAGGTGTCAGTGGAATCCTTCATTTTTTCATTAGTAATCTTTTAGCGAGACTTACACCATTTTTTTATTTCTTTCTATACCACACACAGCGAGCTAACCTTTTGTCATTCTTTTGCCTTTCTTTGTCTCTCTATATAGTTTGCGAATCGACTGCGATATATTTTACGCGAACATTGAACTATAAATGTGTTTATATGTGTGTAGTGCCTACTTATATATTTTCCCTAATCGTGTCCCTGGAATCCCCAAACAGATATATGCTTATAACAACTTAATCAATTCTAATGTCAGGTTCCATTGGTTTATCTTATATTTCTTCCTTAACTTCTTAAGTGACTCAGATTATGGATGAACTAAGGTTTAAAAAATTAGATAAGTTTGCAATAGTCATGACAAGAGAAACACTCAAAAACTAAACGTGGAACTTCAGAGGCATGCTCCTATTTCATTGTCAACTGTACAAGGCAAGGACGTGGAATTGTGGATTCATATTTTACTGGCAACACAGCATGACAAATGTTCTCATATAAAAATATACCGAATGCAAAATTGAAGTTTCGTTATAGAAGCATCTGAGTGAGTGATATTAAGTAAACGTCTTGAAATCTCCGTTGAGCGCTAAGTGTTCTGAATGATGCTCTTCATTAGATTAATTGTGTGATCAGATTGGCATACAAATTATAATGAGACTCTAGGAATTGTGTTTAATTGACTAAGGAACAAAAGAAGAAAGAAATTCTCATCAATTCTAATTACTTAAACAATTAAGCTTAAAGGCTGATCCAATTAATTTGTTCTCAAATAGACAGAAGCTTGCAACAAATGGTAGGTATAGTCCACGGAAATAATTCAGTTGTTTATTCACATTGTTTGTATTGTTTATTCCTTTATATTTCTCAATTCCTTTCTGTTGTTTCACTATTGAAGAGAACAACAAAGATTCTTTCCTTCATCTGAGTTCTCTACCAAAAGACTGAGAGATTATCTTTGTAAGATTTTCTGTGGCAGAGTTCAGTTCAGTCGGCTGCGTCTTATATACTTCTAAGGTTTACTTTCCCTTCTTTGGCTGTTACTTACTTAAATGTGTTCTCTCCCTGTCCCTGCCTGCCTCTCTCCCATTCAGAAAAGAACTTTGTCTCGTCTTTCATCCTCTACCCACTTTTCCTGCCTCCTCATGTTGTGTACACAGCACACAGAACACATAAAATATTATACTCAACATTGCATTCTATAAACCGCTACTCATACTCGCACTCCTCCGACTTGACGATACCATGGGAAAGTCGCATATCTTTCCGTACAAGTAAATATTTTCGGCAAACCATATGAGTTACTAGTACCTATACATAGATTTTTCTTGTTGGAAACGTACATCTGTTATAATGTATTTGTATACATACAGAGTTGTATTAGTATATGAACGCAATTCGGTTCTATAGCTCAATAATGCTTACAAATAGGAACACTCAATGACTATTGTGTGGTTTTCATTTTATAAGCCTCACTACTGTTCCCTGCTGCTATTGTATAATCTTTGTGGATTTTACAAGAACATAGGACCTATCCCCTGCTGCTGTGTACACACAGTTCCAGTGTAAACTACGACATTTTTTCCGATTTTATCTGCAATACAATTTTTCTGTTCGTTACATTTTTCTTGCAGACCACAGTTTAGTTTACAAAGTTGATGAAATTTTCTCAGCAGTCTGGTCGAGACGACAGTAGCCGAGTTTGAGGATGGTGTATCATACAATATGGGTAAACACAATTAAATTTTCACAATAATATCCCTCTGCTGACAGTCAACCCACTTGTTTGTAAACCAATTTTCATTAACCAAGTCTAAAAAGTAAGGGAATTACAGATGATACTTTTACTCTATGAACCCTTTCCAAAATCAATAATGGGATATTGTTACAATACTGTAACATTCATATAGAGCCTATAGAACCATACTATGTACAAATAAAGCAACGGTGTAGGCATATCCTTTACTGTGTACTTAGGTCGGCATAGTCCTTTTTACGATTGTTGCAGTGTAAATTCATCACATAGTAAGACATTCAGAAAAAATACTTTGAATATGAAGAATGTTTGTTTTGAATGAGTAAATAAAGTCTGAATTCGGAATCCGAAGATTTACGGTACAAGGAAGAATGTTGAATGATTTAATAAGAAATTGTATTCTGTTGACTCGTACTTGTCGTAGTTGTATGTATATGCATGTATGCAAGAATAACAATATGTCTAAGTCTCGTGAGTCAAATCAGAGAACGAAGGAGTATATGTAAGTAAGTATGTGGGAGTCTGGGAATTTTGTGTGTATTTACTGTCTGAGGCAGAGTTGATGAGGCAGAGCATTAAAGTGGAGTGAGTTAGTCGAAGTGACGTGTACCTAGCATAGTTATGAAATGATGTAGGATTATAGTTACACGTTGTGCTGGCTGAAGAATGCAGAAGACAGCAGCAGCGAAAGTAATAATATCCAATAATATAATACGCAATATAAATTGAAATCCATATCATTGTGAAACCATCAGATGAAATAGAGAGAAAAGGTTGTAAACCCACAGTAAAGTTGTGTCTCATATATTATTAGAGAGCAAGAGGGCGATCATACGGCCGGCAGTTACTACTTTCTCTGATTTTATTCTATTTCTTATTATTCGATCAGCACTTTGGGCCTGAGCTTCTGTTCAGATCTTTTCGACCCGGAAAGAAATGTCGCGGAATGTTCATGTATGTGGAAGTATGTGATTTTTTGATATTTTATATTATGTCTAGGCATAAAATTTTATTACGATGAATATGTATTTTTTCATGGAGCTTGGAATGTGCATGGAAATGGACGAAAGGAAGGAAGGAAAGCGAGATTCTTTCGTTACGTTGTTCTCGTTGACTTGATTTCGCTTGCCTTGCCTTAGTTCCTTACTTACATTTACGTTTTCCATCTCGCTATTTTTCTTTTCTCATCGTATCGTCATTCTTTCTGTACTGGTGCTGTCTTTATAGATTCAATACGTCTACTCCCGGCCTTGCTTGCCATTGGTCTATGGATAGTGAGCAGAATGTAATGAAGTCAAGACGAGTTATCTACAACTGACTGCATTGCATTGACTCAAGTGGGGTATAATGCCAAAGATTTCGGCTACAACCTCCTGCTGGACCCGACAAACTTGACGACAATTGAACGACAAAAGAGAAAAGACCTCTAATTCTACTTATGACAACACAATACTGTTCCAGTATACTTTAATAGCACCAACACAACGAAATATGAACAGGTCAGCAGTTTAAGCACTAAATCGGTCGCTCCTTTCAAATTTAAAGGGAAATTTCAGGAACAAGGCACGAGAATGAACAAATGCATATAGCAAGTTCGAGATAGCAGAAAGATGTCTTCATCTACATGCATGGTGCTATATATTAGCACTATGTATGTCCTACTATGTATGTACACTATATATTACTTATTGTTAGTACTTTCCAGCAACGCACTATATCATACCAATCTCAATTTTCGATGTAGATGCAGAAACCAAGCGTTCTGTAAAAAAGAAAAAAGGGTACAAAAAGTGGGTCAACACGAAAAGTAGAGAATGTCCTGTTGAGCACCAGAGCAGAAAAGAAAACACGTCAAGTATAAGGAGAGTCACCAGATCAAGATTGTCGCTTATAATTCAATATTGCGTGTGTGCTCGTCTTTTTATTTCAAAAAATGAAACCGGGCAAAGTACAAGATCACAGAAAGGCAATGGACCCATATTTTTGATTCTGTACGTTTTCTGCCGTAAATTTTAAAGTAGGTAGCATGTTGCAATTGCTTCGAGGTTGAATGAAACTATATAGCAAATCTTTTTTTGTAGCAGGTACCAAATGAAAATGAAACGCGAAGAAAGCGACCATATTATTATGTCCTTTAATTCTCTGTGTATCAATCCGTCACGTATACACAACCCACACGATCATATTTATGTTCTGTTTCCATTGTGCTTGCATTCATTAAAATGGGCAAGATATTCTTCCCAATTTTGAAGTTTCGGTGAAGGCCATTTCCAAGGCCAATTTACCATTTACCCCCTAGGTGGTCATGAAACAATTTGAGCTGGTGTTCAATAAACCAGACAGTCCATCTGAAATTAGTAATTATTAATTCCGATCTACTGAAAAGCGACGCCAGGCGAAGTCAGACTTGAGACGATAATCCGAGAATGGACTTGCAGTAAAAAACATCCCGACCTCTGATTACCAAATACTAGTGCTGTAAATCGATGCATCGGAAAGCGTTTATCGATACGATACGTTGTCGATACGATACGTTGTCGATACG
>JAQFYB010003789.1:0-18271 GCA_034694085.1 Pogonognathellus longicornis | reverse complement strand
GCGCGAACACAGTTCCTGTAAATCGGGTTCGGGTTGGGTTGGGTTTCTGAAAATTGGGTCAGGGTTGGGTGGGGTTGAATAAAAGAAAAAATCGAAGGGTTAGGGCTGGGTTGGGTTGGCATGCTCGAATAGCCAGATAGGGTTGGGCTGGAAAAAGGCGACCCTCTAGACGCTCTAGTGTATATGTCAACACACACAGCCCACTTGATGCTTTTCATTCAACAAAAGCAGTCACAAAGCTTTAGGGATAGATAGAGCATTCGATATATATTATAAGAATGGCGAGTGTAGGGATCGACAGACGACAAACCCACACACACACACACACACACACACACACACACACACACACACACACACATCCGGGAAGTAAAGATAGATACTAGGCATAAATTAAAAAATAGTAATGAAAAATCAAAACAGCTTACTCTTTCGTCTTGAGCATCTCGGTTAGCCCCGTGATTCAAAAGAGTTTCTACAGCTTCGACGTTGTTTACGGCGGCCGCCCAATGCAGCGCAGTTTTACCGCTGTTATCTGCAGCATTGATATCGGCTTGAGCAGTAATCAGATTTTCCACCATTCCATCAATTGCTAATCGAGCAGCCAAAATAAGCGGAGTTGTTCCATCGTGCATTCGTGCATTTAAATTCGTGGCTCGGTTTCGAAGAAGTATCTGCAAAAAAATGCATAGTTAACTTCAGCGTCCAAATAATTCTCAACATAACATCAAATATGGGTCAACTACACACATCTTTCAATTTTCTTAAGGACACATTTGGATTTAGTTTCCATATCACGAATGTAAAAATAACATTTGCTCTCTATAAAGATAAGTTTATTTTTCAAACTGATTGAAGAACATAAATGTTCGGACACCGACACTCTAAATATGTTCATGCACCCTCATATCTCCCCAAATATTGTCTATGCGAAGTAAAAGGAATTTTAGGGGCTCAAAAAATGCAGCATCTAATGCTGCAACCTGCAACTATTTATAGGTATTTTGTGTCTAATTTTCCACCATATGAATAAATGTATATATTATACAATGCATGCATGAAACCAAAACAGTTAGGACGAATTGAAAGAGGAGTTTACCTGGAAAACTCCCATGGCGTCGGCTGCAATGGCTGCGTGGAGAGGAGTTCGGCCTGTGTTTTCTTGTGCGTTGGCATTAGCGCCAGCATCCAACAGTCTTTTTGCAGCGTCAGCGCGTGCGTATCTGGCAGCTAAGTGAAGGGACGTTTCTCCGGTCTTGTCCATTGTGGCATTTAGTTGAGCACCTTGTGCTACGAGGTCCTGAATGACTGCTGCGGTGCCAATGTCTTCGTCGTCCTCCACTGCGTCTAACCTCCCACCTCGAAGGGAGGCGACCATGAGAGGAGTTAACCCACAAGGACCACGCACATCCACGTCGAATGATTTGAGAGCCTCTGGAGGTGTTAAAGCCAAAATGTCTGGGTGACGAATGTCTGCAGCCTCGAGATGTTGGTGAGTCCATGGACGGGAGTCCACTTCGTCGTAGTCCGTGAAAAGGGTGTGATCGGACGCGTAGCCACCGTCAGATCTCATTCGTTTGCTGGGTGGTCGATCAGAGTCATCAGAGCATTGTGATGTCACATCCGTAACCATTCCATCGTAGCCCAGACTTAGTCCCATGGCGCTGTTTCCAGAGTCAAGGTCTAAATCCATTGAATGTCCCTTCATGTTTCTCATTTCCTGGCCATCGGGTCCTCGTCTGCGGGATCGGCGATGTTGCCCGGTGGCTGCAGTGTGTCTGAGAAAGCCATCTGGAAACCACGTAATGCCTCGGGTCTTTTTTCTTTGGGTGGAGAATAGAACTCCTAAGAGGAGGGCAATCATGATGACAAATAAAGCGCCCAGTAACACGTAGGCGACCCAGGACACATTTTCGTCGTCTCCTGAGGGCACCGTGTTGGACAAACCTCTCACTTGAATTATATCAAACTCAGACTCCAACGAATGACTGGCTGCCACAGCTGCCAAATATTCTGCAGCTTCTCCCGCAGTGGAAAAACATTTTGTAGAGTTGGCATTGGAACATTTTCGGTTGTCCAGTTCTATATAAACCAATACGCCTGTAGCCCCAGTAGTGAAGACTTGAAAAGGGTCGGAACCATTGTGTAAGACGGAAGCTGGGTCAACGGAAGGGTCCCAAGGATACACCATTGCATTCCCTAGAGGACTCTGTTTGATCCGTAGCGTGGTTCGCAAAGCGTGGCCCAAATAGCGTAGAAAAGCTGATTTGGTTTTAAGAAAAGACTGTACATCCACATTTCTTACGACCACGGACATGATTCCGGATGCGAGTTCTGGAGGATTTGTTTCACAGTCCATGCCATCCCAGTCGCACTCTTCGTTGTTACATCCTTGGTCACAAAAGCCGTCTCCGTAGTGACGTTCACAGAAATTATTGTCCACAGGGTTGCACTGCTTCAGTTTCGGCTCGCAATCACGTCCATCCAACAAACAGTCACGAGTGTTACAGTTCTCATTACAAATTCCGTTGCCAAAAAGATCCCAACATCGATCCACCGTACAATTTCTCCAAGGATTGATGCCAAGAGAACAATCCCCTCCATCAAAATTGCAAGCGAAATTATTACACTCGGTATGGCAATAATAATCGTTTGCTTTTGCACTGCAATTTAATTTCTCGCATTCATCTCTAGCTGCATCAATGTCTCTAATGAAGTATGTCTCATCAAACTAAAAACCAAAAATAGATTCTTCTGTGAATTTTCAGTCTCCAATTAAAAGCCACATTTTTAGCTTGAACATTATGCCTACTACTAAAAATAGCTGAATTACATCGTACTTCGCCTGATTGTGAGTGAGTAAGTTAAAGTCTTCTTATTACCTTATCGCCGCTCCCATAACCCGCGTCAGAGAGTTCACAATTTTTTCCTCGCCTGTTGGCAGGGCATGTACAGATATATCCTTTGCCTGATGATTTAAGTCCACACTTGCCTCCATTCTGACATGGCTGCAACGAGCAGTCTGTTCTCAAATCTATTTGACAACGTTCCCCCTCAGTTCCCAACGGACATTTGCAAGAAAACATGCCATTTTGACTTCGACAGGAGCCTCCATTCTGACAAGGTTTATTGTCACAAGGAGAGCCAGTGGTGTTGCAAAAATCTCCGTAAAATCCATTTACACAAGTGCAATGGAGAGTGGGTGTTTTTCTGTAACCTTGACTCACTGACCGAACACTACATGCTCCTCCGTTCTGGCACGGATTTTTCAAGCAAACGTCAACCTTCTGAGAACAGTGATGTCCAGCATATCCAGGTTTGCAGTCGCATCGGTAATTGTTCACCAGTTGCACACAGGCCTGGGTTCCAAGTGAAGAGCACGGATTCGAAAGACATTCGTTTACATCTCCTTCACATTTCTATTCATCAAAAAAGGTGACTCATTAACATTCAGTTGTAATTCCTCAGCTTGTCTTACAAGCATTCATTCACTTATTACTTATATTGTACAGCTTTAAATATTGTTTTCTTTGTACCTGTCCGACGTAGCCTGGCATGCACTCGCATTCAAAACCGCCCACTTTATCGATGCAAGTTCCTCCATGATGACATGCTCCATCGAAGCAATCATTAACATTGATTTCGCAGAGCTTGCCTAAAGTTCCGTGTGGACAGGAACAACTGAATGTGTTGATCAAATCATGACAAACACCTCCATTTCGGCAAGGGTTGGCGGCGCAATCATTTATGTTCAACTCGCAGTTGGGTCCTTGGAAACCTGGCGGACATTGACAGGAGAACGAACCCACGAAATCCAAACAAGTCGCTCCATTCTGACAAGGAGCACTGTCACACTCATTAATTTCAGTTTGACAGTAACTCCCTGTGAATCCGTCGTTGCATTGACATCTGTGCTCTTTGCCAACATCATGACATGTTCCGTTGTTGCACAATTTGTCCAAAGTAACCGCTGCAATACAGGAACAAGGTATGTTTGTTATTTAATTGCTACACTGTATAATAATATATTGACGTATATTGCATCCGGGCAATACAATTTTCTCATGGAAATATCATGTATAATATACCTACTAGTTTTATATAGTTTTGATTGTATCTAAAAGTAAAAAAAATTATGAGCAACTTACATTTTCTGAGAGAAGCGTCTACACAGGAGACCATTTCCACATCACAGACCATGCCGTTCCAGCCGGGGAGACAAATGCATTTAAAAGTGTTGTCGACCTGTTTGCACGTTGCTCCATTCATACAGGGAGAGGAAAGACACCACTCAACGTAGTTATCGCAACGAGATCCGGTAAAACCGTAAGGACAGTGGCATTTGTAGTGTCCCACTTGATCCATGCAGGTTGCTCCATTCATGCAAGGACTACTATCACATTCATTTATGGAATACTGACAATGCAGCCCCGTGTACCTGTAAAACGAAAACATGGTAATGGTATATGAACATGGTATTCATGATTGGCTTGAGGTTAACTATTTATTGGTGCGTTTGAACTCTAATTTAGTTTGTCGGACAATAATGATCCATGGTGACATAGAAAAGAGCGGAAAATGCTTTACCCGGGTGGGCAGATGCAGGAGTAGGTGTTGACTCCATCTACGCACTGTCCTCCGTTCATGCAACTAGATTCCGAGCAGTCTTCGTCGTTGGTTTGACAGTTGGTGCCGGAAAAGCCTGTTTTGCACGTGCATGAATATGAATTGACGTAGTCGTTGCAAGTAGCTCCATTTTGACATGGTGAGGATTCACACTCATTTTTGTCCACCTGACAATGTTTTCCCCCAAAGCCGTCGACACAGAGACAATTGTAGCTACCAATGCCATCCAAACATGTTCCGCCATTCAGACAAGGGGAAACGGCGCAGTCGTCCGTGTTTATGAGACAATCCCGTCCTTCGTAACCCACGCCACACTCACAGATGTATGAGCCGTTTGTGTTTCTACATGTCCCGCTGTTTCGGCATGGTGAGGATATGGCGCACTCGTCAATATCTTCGTCACACAAACGCCCCGTGTATCCTAACTCACAGTTGCAAGCAAAATCCAGAAAGTTGCTCGACGGAGTGCACGTCGCCCCATTTCGGCATTTATTTGGTGAACAAGGATCCAATTCATTTTCGCAGTTGGCGCCAGTCCAAGGAAGAGCGCAGGCGCATTTGTAACCGTTCACAAGATCAATACAAGAGCCGCCGCTTTTGCAAGGTGCTGAGGCGCAGTCATCTACGTTCGTTTCGCAGTTTTTGCCCACATACCCCTTGAGACAGGTGCATGTGTAACCATTAAGAAGGTCGCGACAAGATCCTCCATGTTGACAGGGGTTGCTACCACACTCGTCGATTTCTACCTCGCATCTTTTTCCGCCGTAGCCTGCGGGGCAATGACAAATGAACTGATTTAGACCATCTTCACAGCTCCCGCCATTGACACATGGGCTGGAAGCGCATTCGTCAACATCACTTAAGCAGCGAGAGTCGTAGTAACCTCTGGGACACTTGCACTTGAATCCGTTGACAAGATCCAGACATTCCCCTCCGTTGGCACACGGACTCGAGGCGCATTCGTTTATATCGATCTCACAGTGCATTCCAGCATAACCTGCCTGGCATTCACAACTGTAACGATTAATGCCATCGATGCACTTCCCTCGATTTCGGCACGGATTACTGAAACATTCGTTAACATTGTTTTCACAACGCAGTCCTCCCGTCCCTGGAGGACAATGGCACTGAAATCCATCGATGAGATCTTCACATGTTCCACCGTACATGCAAGGGCTTGTGAGACATTCATTAATCTGAGTTTGGCATACATGACCTGTGTAGCCTGCGTTGCAGACGCATGTAAAAGTATTCACACCATCAATGCACTTTCCGTGGTGGCAAGGGTTTCCCATACAGTCATCTGTGTTCACGTCACAATTTTCTCCTGAAAATGACAATTTATTATCAGTCTTGTATCAAATATAAATGTTATCGTATGTATAGTATGTTCCATTGTTTGCGTGACAGCATTTTTATCATCAAAAATTAAAACATTATTCTTTGTATTATTTTTGGAAGGGTAATGTAATTGAGACTCCTTTATTACTTTATCCATCACTATATAGTGTGCATAAATTAGTAAAATTAGCATCAAAACCACCTCTTTTCAAGGAATTTGTTGACAAATAAACAAAGCCCGGGAATTTACCTGTAAACCCCTTTGGACAAGTGCAGTAGTAAGAGTTTGTGGAGTCTTTACAAGTGCCTCCGTTCCTGCATGGATTACTTGCACAATCGTCGATATTCTGCTCACACCTTCGACCGGCAAACCCTGGCTTACAACGACATTGGTAGTCATTTGACCTGTCGATGCACCGTCCATTATTCAGGCATGGGTTCGGACTGCACTCATCCACATCAATTTCACATTGTGGTCCAGTAAATCCTTGTTTAAAGTAAAGAATTATTATAATTAGTAAGACTGAAAATATTAATGGAAATTCTAAAGCATCAGCTGTATCAAATCATTATATCATGTTATTATATCTTATAAACTAATAATAACATTATTACAAACATAATATTTCAATAAGTTGAGCTTGAGGCTTGAAGCCGACTCACCAGGCATGCAGAGACAGCGGAAACCCCCTCGTTCATCTAGACAGGTACCTTCATTTTTGCAAGGGTTGGACTCACATTCATTGATATTTATCTCACATCGGGGTCCTGTGAATCCAGGTTGGCAACTGCACCGATAAGAACCGGGAGTGTTAACGCATTTGCCGTTGTGTTCACAAGGATAACCTTCATGTTTGACAGTTATTGTAAGTTAGATTATTGTCACAAGTGGCAAGTGTAAATGAAATGAGAAATGAAATCTTGCAAAATTAATATAAAAATACCTTCGGTGCATTCGTCAATGTCATCGGTACAATTCGTTCCTTTGAATCCTGCCGGGCAAGAACACAAGTAAGAGCCATCAATAGGACTAGTTTCGCAAATGGCGCCTTCGTTACACGGGTTTGAAGTACAAGCATCATTTAAATGACAAAGAAGGCCCGTTTTCCCTGCAGGACACTGACAATAAAAACTTCCGACACGATCATGACATGTGGCTCCATTGAGGCACGCAGCTCCAGCACAATCGTCAATATTCTCGGAACAATCATGTCCAGTCCATCCATTTACACAAATACAATTGTAGCCTCCAACTGTATTTGTACATGTTGCTCCATTTTTGCATACTTGAGGTCGTAAAGCGCACTCATCTATATCCTGTGCAATTAACAGAAATTATAAGAAACAAAGCTATACTGCATACAGAAATAGAAAAAGCCATTAATTCGAATCGAGATATTTTACTAACCAGTTCACAGTATCTGCCAGTAAAGGAGGGTGGACATTTACAGGAATACTGATTAATACCATCCATGCATGTGGCCGAGTTTTGACAATGATGTTTGTCACAGTCATCTATGTTTTCCTGACAATGTTTGCCCGAAAACCCTGACAATCATTTCAAAGCAAAAATATTACTTATAAATATTTGAACACAGTGATAATACATGAAACATGGCCTTTAAATTCAGATGCAATAAGTTTCATTTCAGTCCAAATATCAAATTTTTTGCTATCCTAATTTGGAATAGGAATATATAGTTACTCAAATGTGAAAGCTGCATTTTACCTTTGGGACAGTGGCATTCGTAAGTTAAATTTCCAGTCCTTCTGCAGGTACCCCCATTTTGACATGGTGTTGGCTGACAAGGGATAAATCGGTTTTCACATCGCTGGCCTGTGTATCCTTCAATGCATTTGCACCTGTCGGAATGAATAGCATAATAAATTATTGAACTTAATCATGGCTTTTGATGAACATTCGATTTGAATTTTTGTCTCGCATTAGGTGCGTAACAGTTACAGTAAGTTACTGAATGATTGAAACTGAAATATTTTTTGTCCAACAATCATCAATACAAAAGGAAAAAGTTAATTACTTGTAAGATCCGTAGACATTTTGGCAGGTGCCATGAATGCAGGTTTCAGGTTTCTTGCATTCATCAATATCGGTGAGACAGTTAGGTCCTGTAAATCCTTCATCGCAAATGCACTTGTAGCCAGTGTGTGTATCTTTAGGAATGCACTGTGCATCGTTTTTGCAGGGACTACTTCCATTGATGGTACAATGGTCAATGTGTTGACAGTTCGCCCCACGATAGCCTGGTGAGCAGTTGCATGTATAATTCTGCAACGAATTCAGTCGACAAACACCATTTTGGCAAGGAGAGGATTGACAGGCATTCGGAATTTCGATTTCACAAAATGACGATGTGTAACCCACAGGACAATCACAAGCAAACGTAGGAGCTGACTTCGGTTTTAATACCACACGGCAGGACCCTCCATGCTCACAACGATTTTGAGACGTATGACAGGGATTCGGGTGTTGGCAGTACTCGCCTACGTAATTAGAAGGACACCTGAAACAAAAAAGTAAATTTTACAATGAATGACCTCAGACATAGTGGGTGGGTAACAAGTAAAGTGCTGGCACTTTATATATTACATGTATGAAATTGAGAGAGTAGAAAATTGTCATTTTTAAGTCGATTCCACCATGTCGCTGTGTCACTATCTTCCACCTCAATGCATTGCATAAGTGCTGGTAAATTACAGTGTTTAGAAGGTGCTATTTAAGTAGTATTTACTCTGACGCTCTCCAGGGCAGTCAATCTCAAGTAATCCTTTACCTTAATGCGAAGACTTGCATGTGGAACATTTTTTAAACCCTTACTTGACGATTCATCAGCTATAAGTTGTCAAAACTGACCATGCATTTAGGGTCACCTTGTCATAAAGCAACTGACATGGCTTAAGTTTCACCCCATGGTATGTGGTATGTTCAAGATATAAATTGTACATTTAGGAATTTGCTCTAGCTTTGTCTATTTAAAACAGCCATTTTTGCATTTAAGGATGTACTACAATTAAAAGGCTTTGGAAACGCATAAAAATAAGAATGGCAGAAAATTTCGCGTGCAATATGACAGGTATTTACTTCATACAAGTATCGTATATGGTTTAGAAGCTCGCATTCTGGGGAACAGTTTAGTAATACTAAAGATATACATTCTTTAAGGTTTGATAGACTTATTATCAATTGAAGATGAGTTTATTATGTGGATTCATGCTTTGTAGTTTGTACAATAATTGCTTGTCGAATTCACACTCTTATCAAAATTTACGGCTTTTTTTATGAGCCGTACCACAATTTTTGAAACTTCTTAAAATTTGAGATATAATATCCATAAAAATCCCCTACTAAATGTTATCGTTGGGATTAGAGCTAGGAACATATCGGGTTCAAGTCGAAAGTTTTCGGACCGGGTTCTGACCGGTGACCGGGCTTAAAATAATGGACAAAATTTTAAATTTCCATCTGAATGATAATCATTAGCATTTCCTTTGCCCATTCTGCTTCATATTTTGTTTAAATCTTTACTTCAAATCTGGTTTGTCAATGTTTACTATTATGTCTATCTATAGCATTTGTGTTCGGGCCGGTTGATCAGTCTCAGGTTGATTCAATCTCACTCACTCGCATTCCCATTTATTTGCTTCCTTTAACTGATTTCAGTGTATATACCGTCATTCATTTATCGACTTGTATATTTTCAACTCCTACTTGGACTTTGACTTAATTGGAGATTTTAACCTGATGCCCACTAAACGAACAAGAATAATATAGTAGAACATGTCGTACGAAGCAAGCTTGTATTAGTAGCATACATAAATAAATAAACAAGATCGAAAATGAGAATGATGACGGAAACTGGAAGGGAAGTAAAAGCAATCTGTGTGCGATGTGTTGGTGAATTGTTGTTAGTGCATAGAGTGGAATGGAAGTAGAAGGATGACGGAGGTATGGAGTTATGGTGTAAAGAAGCACTAGCAATAGCAACCCCCAGCCTGTGAGGCTGTCAGCCTGTCTGGTCAGTTTTTTATGAGATTGTAGCAGTAATTCTGCGTCGCTGGTAACCACAGAAGAGTCATGCAATGCGGAGCCAACTGACACAACCAACCCAAGCAAGAGCCAACAGCCCAGCCAAACCAATTCACCCTCTCTCATTCTTAGCAGACGAAAACCGTGGGAATGAGTCGTTCGAAGGTCTTCTTTCCTCACAGGTCTTTGATCACAACATCCATACCATTCTTTTCAACTATTTATCCCTTCACTTATATGTGGCTGACAACATCAGTATACACTGTATAGTGATATCATATCACTTGGCACCAGCATAGCATAGCAACTTGTGGCATGATGGCATATTCTGCTTGTATTGCATATTGCAACTTGCAACCCTCCACTGCTTTATGTGTATTGTGCATTATACATGTAATATGAATGTTCATGTTCAATGTACACGTACATCGTGTATAAAGTACATAGAGCTCTACCAAATCTGTACGAACTGCAAATCACCCGACAATATTTACATATATTTTACACCACTACTACGCTCTGTACGCACTGCTACACAACAAAGATAGGCTGCATACAAAATACACTTGTGGATACACACATAAAACACATTTTCATTAGTATTAGATTTGGGTACACGACAGTACATAGGAGTGTTCATAGCCTAAAGCTTCTTGCAAGCCTTACGCAGTCTACCCTGCTATTTATTAATCATTTGAAAGAAATGCCCGATTCAAAACCGATATTTTTTGTTCCTACAAATATTTTTCAATGAGCTAAATCTTCAACATGTACAATTGATCAAAACAGCATTCAAAAAGCTAAAAGAGCTATTAACTACAATTGCAAATTTCAAACCAGGTCACCATTCCAACGTCCGAATATCATGGAATTGCATTAAACGGTGATACAATTTGTAGGTAACTAACTATTCCTAATGTATCATATTGCATATTTTTTTCATAATCATAGGAGAAAAACAAACAAAATCCATTTCTCTGAATCCTACATTAGGCACATTCCGTAATTAGGCGCTTCATGCAATTAGAAGCCTAAAGCATCATATATTTTGTATAGTTTTTGTTTTTAGGGCCGATTTTACCACTTTTGGTTTTTGCAGCCAATATTATGAACCGATTTTTGCCAAAATTCTTATTTTGACCGTGTTTGACCAAAAAATAAGCTTGTTTTATAGTTACGATTGTATCATGTTGAATATTTATTTCAATTGTGGTAGGTTTAGGCGATACAAACTTTTGTAGATAGTCAGTGCTCCTCTATCATACATACGAATCATACCTAAGTATATAATAGTACATAAATAAATACTAATTGAGTCTGAAATGCAAAATTTTATATATATATAACACTACAGAATACAAGTAATGTGTGTCACATCGTATAATTTAATGGTCATTCATAAGCATGATGTATTCGATGCTCATCTATGAATGACTGTAGTTTCATACGTGAGGATAACAAATTGAGTGTAAATTATAGAGGAAACCAAAATAGAGATTAACACTTACGCGCAATATGCTTCACCACTTCGATTTCCTTCCACACATGCTGCATTCTTACAAGGATTGGGTGAGCAGCTCAGACCTGTATCCAAAAAAAAAAAAAATTAAAAAACTCGCTAAAAATAAATGCGTGGTACCTAGTTGGAAATCATGAATCATTTATGGGGAAATAAAGGAGAATAGGTAAGTTTACATAACAAATGAACAAATGAAAATGAGTGGGTGCAAATTTTAGACTATTTCCAATTTCTCATGCTGTTGGACGATTACTTTTTAACGGGAAATCAGATTGCAATAACTGGAAATTGGTAATGAATGTGCATTTTATTGGAATCCGCCGTTTCTACCATTGAACATAATAAAAAGTATACGCGACCCCCATAGTCTTATCATGTTTGAAGTTGAATAGAAAGAGTGAATAATATGCTTTCGGTACGGTGATGTTTTTATGTAGGTACTGTGTAGGTGCAATGCAATGTACTGATTTGCTTGCCTTTTTAATTCTGCTTTTTAATTTTGTTTTTTTACTGCAATGAAACGTTACTGGATCATATTTGTTCTATTCAGGGAGCAATGAGAGGGGAAGGAAACGGAAAATTTTAAGCAGTATAGTTAGTGTGAGTTCCCTGAAAGTGTAGATATGTATTAGTTCAGTGTTCGGTTCGGTATGTTCGACACACAAAACCGAACAGTATATGATTAGGCTATAACAGAAAATGGAAGAACAACCTAATTACGTAATCTATATAATACCTATTACCCACGACCGTATCCAGAAATCGATTTCTGGGAGGGCAAAATATATTTCGGGGAAGGCAAAATGCCCAATAAAAGAGGTTTTTTGGGATTTCGGGGTAAGCAATTACCACCTTGCCCACCCCTTGCATACGGCTATTCTATTACCTATGTATGGATTTAGTGTTTACAGTACCTATAGTACCTACGCTACGTGAGCAGTTGTTCACTTCAAAGGTTAAAAGTACTCATCCATGTATTATTTATTACCAAGATTCCAAGATACGTACGTACGTTAGAATTTGTGACCTGAATTATTATCCTGGTATTTTAAAAGCCGACATCTGACTATTTGAGAAAATAAGAAATTGATACATTTTGCCCCTTACTTCAAATTATTATTATCGAGGCTATACGGATTGAGTTGAAATCGATATGTTGTAACTAAACTATCGCGTATCGTGACAGTATAAGTAAATTAAGTCGGATTGTCTTCCTCAATTATTGCTCTATACATTGCATCATTGACCACATCACATTCCTGATCAGATTTTAAAAACCAGATTTTCGGAGTCGCTCAAAACCTAAGCGTACCCTATAGAGGTAAAATATAGAGTAGACAATTAGCAAAAAAAGATACATTTGGCCGCTTTTAGTGTCCCAGTCGAGTCCCAGTGCATTACATATTGCGAATAGTATTAGTATATAGTGTTATATTTTGAGGATTTTGGGGAACCACATTCCTATAATTATGAAATTTATAAATTATTTATAAATTAGCGTTATAAAATAATCAGGAACTGGCATCCCATGCTTGATAATAGGATCAGTAATGTAATGCAATCAATCTCGTTCAGAACTACAGATGCATACGTAGGAGTTATAATGTTAATCGGGGTACACACGGTGTGCGTGTGTGTGGTGGTTAGTTGATGGTGCAGCAGAAGTGATTCTTAAGAAAGTAACTCTACGTTTGTTTGATTTTAGAAGAACCACTAATACTGCATTGCACTACTACATTGCATATTATACTGCCTTGTTGTAGTTTGTAAATTGTAATCTGTCTGTAGGTGAAGCATAAAGCATCTACTACTACTAGAGCTACACTACTACATACTGATGGGCTGTAGTAGGTACATGTAAAACATGTACTGGAGAGATTGATGGAAGTGTGGAAGAGATGTGTGAGTGAAGGGGAGGCAGCTGAGCACTAATCGTGGACATAAAAAGGGCTGAGGGGTAGAAGGTTGATCTTTGATGGATTCCTCATTCCTCTGAGTCTTCTCAGCTAATGTCAACCAAACCACCACACTCACTATTTATTTCTATTCCCTTCACTGTTAATAATACAAACCGAGGAAACGAAACTCATATGCACGTCCCAATTGTATAGAAAGATTGAACTTTCTTTCAATCAGGGCTCATTGTTGTATGTATTTACGATCAATTGCGACTAGGTGTCCTTATTTGTATATGGGAAATATGGATCATATTATTTTCAAATCCAGTCTTACTTAATAGGTTTTGATTGCGTTCGTTCTGTCGATGCCTAACTCGCAAGTTTGCGCTTATATAACCTTAAAATAAAATGTATGAGTTGAATTGAATTTAACTGAGTTGAGCTGAGTAATTTGACTCGCTTGCGAATTATGCTAACATAACAAAATGGTGTTGTGCTGAATGTGAACTTTTATGATCTTGAAGTGTTTCCTTTCTCTTCCAGGCATATTTATAAATTTCTGGTGTTATCTTCAGCTGCAAAATAATGTTTTTAACAATAAAATGCAATGAACATGCAGTTACTATTGTGGTGTGGGCAACAGTTTTGAGTAGACGTGTTGTATAGAGTATCATTCATGATGAAATCTGTACAATGCAAATGCTCCTATCTTCTGTTTGAGCTAAATAAATCAGTCTCTATCTCGCCTTTTACATCATTTATTTTCATTCTCTTATTATGGCATGTGGGGTCTTAAAAGCTACTACTGATTGTGAGTTAAGGAAGCTCAAACTGCATATCAAATGTAGTTTGTTTTATCATCACATCATCGTTGAGTTTTGAGGCTTTTCAATGTCCTTGATAGGGTCTTACAAGTTACATTACAGTCACCAATCTGTAAAATGTGTTTTTCAATACAAATTCGACTCACGAATGCATAAATCCACAACTTTTTAGAATGCAATTCTATGTAGGTAATTGTTAGGTAATGTCATGCTAAAACAATTGGATTAATTATAATTGCACTTATATTTTCACCATTTTTCCGGTTTAAAAATTGTCGGTTTGGTAAGCAAATAACCTATAGGTATTTACAGTATTTAGCTATATAGTGAACTCATGCTAAAGCTTATGAATTATGCTTTTTAAGGCTCCAAATCTGGTGATGTGAGTGGTCTAATTCTCCTGAAGCCGTCAAAGAAAGTACGACTTTCAATCAACGGACTAGGGTCTACAGTATACAGACTTACAGACCCAAGTATTTTCAAACAACCGGGGAATCTAATAGCTCATGAGTTCTCAAAAATTGCTTTACATGGCATGCTTTAAAATCCACGTTTTTCAATATGTTCGTATGTATCAAGGCTGGCAAAATAATATCAATATCCCCTAAAAATTATATGCTTACGAATTCAAGCGAAAGTTCATTCGTTCAAGGAAATAGGAACAATCAAAAAAGTTTAAAAAGAACACAAGTTTTGATGTAGCTCTTTTCTGCCAATAAAAGCATCCACAAAATGTTATTGCTGATGAGCCATAGTATAGCCATTGCATTGTATGTACAAGGAAAATTGTTAGTTGTGTTTGTTAAACTTTGTGATGAAGTAATCCTACAAAGGGTGTATCGTTTAGAGTATTATTGAGACAATTAAAAGTCCACTGTTAGGCACATAGAGTACCTACCTACATATATACATCTAGTTGTGTTTTGTGTAGGAACTGACAGAATAGGGACAATGGTTTGCATGTAATGAGAAGGGTAGCGACTAGCGAAGTAGTGAGGTAGAGCTGAGCTACAGAAACGAAAATTGAAGACTGAATGTTTATGTAGTACACAGGCACAGGGCAGTTGATAAATAAATGCGTGTAGTGGAAGTAGAAGTGGAGTGGTTGTCTGCATGTAGTAGTAGTGTAGTATGAAGTTACTACTAGTAATATAAGAATAAAAGCAGTCTATTTAAGTAGCTAACTTTTATGTAGCTTAATTCTCGCTATACCACATAGGGTTAAGTATAAAGGTATCCAGTTTTAAAGGATGAATTGTTGGGACGAGATTGTAGGGAGGGTTAGAGAGAGAGAGAGAGCAGATGGTCGACTTGGTCGATGTGTTTGTACAAACAAAGGAAAATGCACAACGGTGTGCAGTGGATATGAGCAGCATGAATACTTTAAGGGTTCGTACATTATATCTTTACTTCTCTCTAGAACTACATCTGCTGCTACAGTTTATATGACCTGGTGTGGCACATAAACCTGACTTGAATGACATGGAACAACCAAGTACTTATATACAGCGCACTCACTTCTACTTGTACCTTCTACTTCAATTTCTGTATTCTATCAGTACAGTCTTAACGAATAACGTTCGAAGAATTAAGTTATAGCATGCATACATATAATACAGGGTGGCTCAACAAGTAGGGTAACTGTTGATCAGAACGCTCCTACTCCCCAGTTGGGGAACTGGTAGGAGCTGCATGTAGACGCTTAAACGATGCTCTAACCAATTGTCTTTCATATAAAATTAGAATTACTTAAATATCACTTCCGGTAAGAAAGTTATTGCGATGTTACTTAAACAACTTCAAAAATATTCTCAACATATCAATAAATAAGTGAAATTACGGTAATATTTAACACTAATTGGTATTTATAACTGGAACGAATTTGAGCTCCCCCTTCTCCATAAATAATTTGAGAGCATTTATAACGGTTCTGCATGGCTTTTTGCAACTTGTGAATGGAATTGCCGGAAATTCTTCTGTAATTGCAATTAACAGTTTTTGGTTTGCTTAGCATACAAGTCACTTCACAACCAAAGTCACATGAAGTCAAATTTGGGCAGACAAGTTGTTGGTGCATATCTATTTTCCAGCAAATTCGTTGGGGTGATGGCAAAATTGACTCATAATTTGGCTTCAGAGCAACCTCCTTGATAAGCTCCGATTCAATTGGACATATATGATTTTATATATATGAAAGACAATCGGTTAGAGCATCGTTTAATGTGTCTACATCATATACCAGTTCCCCAACTGGGGAGCAGGGGCGTCCTGACCAACTGTTAACCTAATTGTTGAGCCATCCTGTATATCCTATGCTAACGTTCTAAACAGACTTTGCAACTTGACCCACCCGAACTCGAAAAGTTCAAGCCCGAACTCAACTCGAACTTGCCTTAGCATAAAAATATGTTGGTAAACGATAAGGTTTCATTATTTCTACTTAAGAATTGTTAATATCTTCAAGATTCTCAAATTTCACTAAAACATTGCAATAAAAATATGTAAAATCGTCTCAAAGTTGTAGGTTTCTAGCCTGAACCTGACTCAATTTTTATTGTAAGTTAGGTTCTAGCCCAAATCCGCCAATACCCGAAACATTTTGGTGCCCGAACCCGCCCAATAACCAGTTCGAGTGAGCGGGCAACGAGCTGGGTCGGCTCGTTTACAACTCTATCCTATACGTAAACACATGGCTAACTGCTGCAGATCTCCCAGATCCACCAGACCACTCACTCTACTCTATTGTACTATTACGCGTAACTCAACACAACTAGAGCTACACAAGTCAATCCAGCAAATGCATCCTCAACTATCTCAACTACAGTCGAACAACAAAAGCAGTTCTTACGTCTTCTTTTTATTTTCCTCCACACTTGCACCAGTTGACTATCTGTAGTATGAGCCTATAACTTACTTAACCATTGTAGAGATTGTATAGAGTAACAAGATATAAGATACACACATAATGTCTTCACATTCTTTTCTATACTCTAGAGCTACTTTCTATGTACATTGTTGTTATGTACCCTTCTTGCTGATTTTCTTTTCAATTCTCTCGTCTCATCCGCCTTAATGCTGGTTCCTATCCTACCCATATACCAGAAACATAGTACACATATACATATAACTATTACGTGCAAGTCTTTTTGTTTTTATATAACTCAAATTAGGTAGGCTGTAGCTGCATAGTGCATATAACAATAGCTGTCTGGTTGAAACATTTCCAAGGCTCCCACGGCCCTATTTTCCTCCAGTCTACATCCCCAACCTCATCCAACTGGTTTTTACCAGCAATAATCTGCTAACTATTCCTCGGCGTATCCACACATACAGATATACAACTTTGTACATAGTACATGCAGAAAATGTGTGTAACATGTGAACATAGTTATAGCTATACTTCAACCATACTGCCACTGTCAATGCTCTTGATTATTTTTATTCTTGCAAATACTAGAACTTTAAAGACACAAGCATCTTTCTACCTCTTCTTCTTGTTCGACAGCAATTATTATTTTATTCCGATAGCCTGATGAAGAATGTGCAAACATGTGGCAGGATTTAGTTCATTGCCCATGCACGTATTTATAGTTTGTCATTATATACTACCATGGCTAATTATGATCTATAATAATCGCTATCTATTAAGTATTTTGAATCTACTAGGTGGAAATGCATGAGTGCTCTAAAAACTATACCAAAGTAACCAAAGCAAACGACTAGAATAATCAGTTTCATAATCAATATTATTTTCTGTACTCAAAAAATATCTTTTATATGCAGTGCACTTATTTGTAGTTCATGAACCAAATAGAATTATGAGATGTGATAAATATCATTCGAAAGAAAGGTTCATTTCGTGTATAGGGTAGCGTCTAACTTTAATGTGATGTGATCCAAACAATTGTCCATTTAAAATGGATCGGTGCCTTGCTGCACACCCGCCCGCGTATGAAACAAATCATGGCATAATCGACCCATATTTCCGGGACAATTATTTCACCCAAATTTTATTATA
>JAQFYB010003788.1:0-18274 GCA_034694085.1 Pogonognathellus longicornis | reverse complement strand
GTTTTTATTTCATTATATGAGTTCATAAACTTGTGTTAAACCTGATGTCCGCATATTTTTCATTCACTTTACTGTGCTATCGTTATGTATGTACAATAATGTACAAGTGTACGAATGCCTGTACTTGATTTTATACCTACCTGCTTTCTTGGGATGCAGTGATGCAGTAGGCGTCGTCAGTGTAGCATAATTACAATGGCACAGTATAGTAGAAATAATGTCGTGGTATGAGAATACAAGTAAGTAAGACTTGAGATGAATACAAATAAATGGTACGCAGTGTTTGTATGTACATAGCAACGTACACTTTTCGTTTGTCATTAGTTTAGCCTACTTTTCAGTCTGCTAGATAGATAATTATGATATGCGACTTTTGCGACTTTAGCGTGGAGTCGGATATGTCATTGTCATTGCCATCATATAAAATAGCTCATTGTTCATGCACAGGAATCTACTACACTGTATACTAACAGATTTACAGTGCAAGTACACACACAACAACAATATTGTATTCATGAACCTTTCTATTCCGAGGAATCTCTACAACACTCTATACTCTACTATATGTAAATACTACTACTCATAATATATTATTATTATAGTGTTCTGTTCGCTGCAATCTCTCATGATACCACACAGTCTTACTTTTAATAATCGGCCTATTGTAACTATCTATCATAGTATTAACTTTTCACAAATCTTTCTTATGGCGTGTCAAGAAAACACGAGTGTGACAGTGACAACCCATATGATATGAACACATCTTCAAGAATCCGAGGAAATAAGAGAATTGCAATCGTGGATTTTTGCAATGTATTCACTTTGCACATCGTTAAGCTTTAGACCTTTTTTAATATAATAGCCAATATCACTATGCTCTTCTACCAATATGAATATATGTGTGCAATTTACACATAACCATAACAAGCTTCATTGTTGTGGTACATCAAACACAATGCAAATGCAATACCAGTGAATACACTCTAGCCTCTAACAAAGCTTCCGTTTAAACCCTCTATTATTAAGACGTATTATCTTTAGAAGAAACATATGAAATTTATTGGACATACTTAGTTAGGAAAACATCCTTATCCTTCTTGATATCCCATACTGCTACTTACATGCAAAGACAATTTACATTACAAGCGTATAATATCTAGCATAATACATCTATCTAGTATACTTATTATCTCTTGCATCTATGACGGCAATTATTGGGCAAATCAACATGAACTTATTTATAAAAAGAGTATTTCTACGAATGCTAAACATCTTTTAATGAGATCTATCCTACATCTAACAATGGAACTGAATAGAATGTTTTGTAGGTTTTTTCATAAATATACATTTGTATGAATTCAAGTATAAGTATGTAGAGTGAATGCAGTGGGGACTGCTAAACATAATACTAATTGAAATATAAATTACTTGTAATTTTACAATATGTAATGCGTTCTTCATCAGTAGTTTTTAGTTAGAGTTTTTATGGCAATCTGAATTTGGGAAATTGCTATTTTATAACCCTAATGGAATGCCATTAGCATTGTGCGATAAAATCTTTTGTGCAAAACTTACAAGAATTTTACAGAAATGAGTACATCAGAAAGTTCTTTCTCATTTGTCACGGGATTCTCACCCTCATTATTAAATAATTCTTATATACCACCTTCTTCGTAATCTCCAAAAATTGGTCATTGCATTGTTACTATAAAAAGTAGGTATATACCTAGGTACACATTTTATTCAAATAAAACCATTAAAGCCGTTTGCAATGTGACGGGAGACACCACCACATGAATATTTAATGTCCCGTTAAGTATAATTTAATTCTAAACGCGTGTGTAATTAAGCCTGTCAATAGTCTCACAAAATAATTGGTGTGTGTCCATGAGACAATCCAGTTGCACTGGCCCATTGTTCATTGTGCGACAAATCAAGAGGTACTCTTAGTTTTTTGCTAATGAAACGTACGAATGCAGATAATTACTAATACAAGAAATAAATCAGTATTTGACAAGACAAATAGACCACCATATGTTGTCTTAATGACTCACAGCTATTCAATGCTTTGCTTACTATTTTTTGTTAAATCAAAAACGCCATTGTAACATGCTGTTGTGTGTTCTTTTCACTATAGTAATAATTGGTTACCAAATTAATTACCTTAATAAATTTAAAACACTAGTAAAATTTAATCGGCGCAAAAATTGACGCTACTTAAATATAATTATGGTTCATTTCTTGGCTTTCAAGTTGAATTTTTACATGATGAGACGAACTACAAAAAAAATACTCAAATCGACATGGAGTGTTTATAATGAATACATCTGGGTTAAAACCATTGATAAACTTATCCAAAACGAATTGGAAACAAAAAGTAGGCTAATTTGATCAAAAATACGAATCGGTAAGACTATGTTATTACTAACCAGAATACTTTCTAACCCTAATGTTACGGAATTGGAATTTACACCTTTCCATTGCTACCGAAGCTAGGCGAAATATTTTACAATGTCTGGCTTTCACCCTGTCAGATTTTAACATTGAGCCTAAATACCTTAGTAGTTTTACAATTAAAGCATTTCAAGCTACAACTAAACCAACTTCTTTGAAAAACTATAATATCATATATTGTCAGAAAGTGAAAAACAACAATTATTGATGATTCTTGTTTGAATTACATACTATTCGTACATGCAAGTGGCGGAGTACATTTAGTGGCCGTATTCTACCTAAAAACCTAAATGTGACGCAGCGGTTGTATCCCAAAAACAATAAAAACCTTTTTGGTGTTCACACGGATGTTAGGAAGATGAAAATGAAATATTATTTATGTGCCATATTATTGCGAATAATATCTTCTAGTGATAAATAATAATAAAACTTTTGTATCCGGAGCAGTCCAGTAATTAGAAAATAACTTCTGTGTTCATTTGCAGAATCATTTGCATAAATATTACCGAGTGAATTAAATCTCTCTTGTTTTATGTTATGATTAACCTTGTGTTGTACTGAATCTGTAGCTTCTAATTTTAAGGTAAATAGATGGCTCAATAACGTGGATTAACTTGCATTATATTCACAATTTAGGGCCTATTATTACTTGAACTAATTACTGTAGGTATTGTGTTTGCTTATTGTTTTACCGAGCACGGATTGCGAGATACATGATTCTTGTGCAGACTATCGACTAAACTACTATTAGGTACATAATACGAAATGTTTAATATTTCATTTCCATTCAAGGCTCCTTGTTGTATCATTTATTACTTAGGTAGGTATACAATTACATGCTACTCCCATACATACTGCTGCATGCACTCGTGCCATAATTCCACTTTATCTGCAGTAGATATTGTACGGTGAAGAGGCTTGAGACAAATTTTTATCACTTACCTTGCATCAACTGATGCTCTCATTTTATACGCATTTTGATATAGGTAATAATATTTAACTTTCAGGATTAATGTAAAATCAATTTATTTAATGGGAATACTCATAATGTTTGACGTGAGCATAAGTAATGTTATGCAGAAAATTGGTAGGTATGTACAATATTAAAATATTGAATTTATCCATTACTTATGCAACGTTATATAGTTTATACTAGCCCACAGGGCATTCTGTCAATTTACTACCAGGCCTTCGTTTCATTTTCCATACCATTCGAGTCTCTGAATTCTAGAATCTAATCTTTCGTATTTGCATTAAATTTAATGTACTATGCCATAACACAATTTATTGCCCATTTATGGGTCTACTTGATTATAATTTTTATAGACATGTATGCAAAGCTGAAAATGAGAAAAATCTCTGAAATGGACAGACATAAAAAATATAGAATCATCTTAAAAATCTGAAATAAGTATTTCGATAGGTATAACGTGTAGCAATTTGCTAAATAATATATTTGCAAGGATTGCTTTTACTCGAGTGCTTATCCTCTTTCTGGTTCATTGACACAATTTGCTTTCTAAATTAATTACAAGTTGGGATGAAATTTAATTTATTTTTCATTTCAGAAGATGCACAGAGGAAGTCATCATAAACCCTTTGGAAGTATTAAGGTTTGGTATTTGTCATTACTGATGACAATCCTCGTGCTATGCATGACAATACACCCAGCCCAAAGCTACTTTTTTCCTCGATCCCTCTTTCGAAGATTCTCCAATCCTCCGTCACCACCGCCACCACCAGCTATATCGTCACGAGAGCGTGATCTTGTTCAAGCAGAGCAACAATTTCTAAGAATTGTTAACAGACCGCCTATGCATGTAAATCCCAACTTGCCCCTGCCTCATAATCGAGGAAACGAAAATAATCCAAATCCAGATTTTCATGTTCCGGATAGTCTTTGTTTGGCTTGCGAAAAATTTCCATGGACGCCGGTAGCCGATGCAGATCTTCCTCCAGGTGATCATCTCCAGCAACAACAATCTCAAACTGCCATCAGAACACAACAACAAGATCAACTACAAAGTCAACACCAAAATCAACAACAAAATCAACAACAAAATCAACAACAAAATCAACAACAAAATCAACAACAAAATCATCAACAAAATCAACAACAAAATCAACAACAAAATCAACAACAAAATCAACCACAAAATCAACAAATAAATCAACCACAAAATCAGCAAAATAATCAGCCACAAAATCAGCGCAATCAACAAAACCAAAATATTCAACAAAATCAACAGCAGCATCAACAACAACAGCACCTACAACAGCAGCACCGGCAACAGCAGCACCTACAACAACAGCACCTACAACAGCAGCACCTACAACAGCAGCACCTACAACAACATCACCAAAAACAGCAACACCAACAGCAGCAACAGCAACATTACCAAATATTGAATCAGGATAATCCTCAGTTTAATCAAATTCCTGACGAACCCCACGCCACGCTGGTTATAAATGCTATAGGAGAGTCCAAACGGAGACCCATGGCCCTTCCTTTTGACATTAGCCAATTTCATAACGAAAATAACCTGACTCCGGGGAACAATCCTCCAATTTACTCCGGACACCTCTTTGAACCTCCAAAAAAACCCACAATATTACAACCTGTGCCTTCATTCCATGCAGAAGTTGGACATTCAGTCGAAAACAACAATTCTTCCAGCCATACTCTAACAACGTCACAAAATATACAAACACCCCAATACCAAAACCGTCCTCCTATGTTTTTCGTTCCTCAACAGTATGGAATACCTCTGTTCGAAGCGCCTAAACAGTTTGTGAATCATGTTCCGCCTCCACCTTATGGTTTTCCTAACCAGCCTCCGCCACAACAACAACAGCAACAACCATTTCAGTACACAAGACAAAAACCTTTACCACCACCACAAAATCCCAACAACCGCCCTACTGTTCTTCAACCCGTTCTTTTCACCAACAAACCTCAGTTTCACAACAACAATGGCCCACCGCCACCAAGACCTGTTGACACAGCACCACCCTTAGTCACACAACAGCAAACTCTCCGAGAGCCAAGACCAGTCGGTGAATATTCCAACACGCATACAATTTCTGCTATTTCTCCGATGGCAGTTGGAAGCATAATTGCTGCACAACACAATTTGCAACCCGCCAAATTGACTTATCAAGAACACTTTCAAGTGCCCAGTATTAATATTCAACAAGGAAACAATCGGCCACCTCCACCGAATTTCTATGGTCATCATCAAATGCAAAATAATAACATGCCTATGATATCCCGTCCAGTCGCAACATTACAAATTGATCAAATTCAATACGGTTCGAGTGCTGATTCCAGTAAGGTAACTGGAAACAGTAGACCTCCAGCAGGAATTCAAGTACCTCGAACTGCCCCTCCAGCTAATAATAAAGTTCGGGAACCTCATCTTGAAACAACTCGTGCACAAGCTCCACATTATTGGCCTCAATCTCAGAACAGAGCTCCACAACAACATCCTCCTCCGAATCGACCTCAGAAACCGGAGCAGACGCGACCTCTTACCCCGAATCCTCCACAAGACACAGTAAGACCATCGGATAACTCTGAGAACCAATTTTACAATGTGAATTCGGAAGGTTCAATTTCACAAGGGTTGCCGTTACCAGTAGCAACATCTTCGAGCAACAACAATCAAATAGTTGAACAAAATTTAGAAAGCAATCGGGGAGTAATTAGGCCCGAAGGGGAGATTCCTGTTGTAAATCAAGACTTGCGACATCCGCATCAGATTACTATCCCTTGGCTGCTGCAGTTGGAACAAGACAATCAGAAAGCTGCTTTGTCTCAAGAAGTTGGAGCTTACGGGCAAAATGTTTTAAATCAACAGCACGATGTTCTTCCACATCCTTCTCAACAACCAACACAACAAAATTTATTGCCAATTCTCATACCAAATTCTGTTCATGTGGACTCTATTCAGGAGTACCATCTGAGTAGTAGCAGTATACAGCAGCAACAGCAACACAGTTCTCCAGTGAATTCACAAACAGGATCGTTAATACTGCCTCCATCTCAGCAGAGCATTCACTTTAGTGCTCCAATAGTGAAAAACCCTATGATGAATTCTCAGATTCAATCCACAAACGTCAAAGAACCTGTCGTCGAGTCAGAAAGGGCTCCAGCCATTCAACCCACTGGCTGGGAAATAATTCCAGCTGTCCAGACTGATATTACTCATCTCTTTACAAGACCCAAACAGCAACAAGAAAATGAACAAACACACGGCTCGCAATCAGATACCAACACTAAACCTCAACAAGAAAAACAAACTCAGTCAACAGAGAGAGTGAAACTTCCTGTGCCTCTGCCAGTTCCTATTCCCATGCCACAGCCTCATGCCTCAAATAACCCACTTTTCATCGTATCTCAACAACAACAACATTCTAAAGACGTTCAAGAAATTGACAATGAAGGGGACACTTCCTCCGAGGAGCAACACACACCACTCAAACAACACTCTCCACAATTTCCTCATCCTAATGTCTATGACGTCACTAAAATCCCACTCCCCCAATCTATGGCTCCACAAATTATTGGCGGTGGCAACGCTCCGTCCTTCATAACTTATCCAAATCAACCTTATTCCACACAAGTCAATTTTAGAATTCCCTTCAGAGAACAGCGCTACCCAATTCATTTCCAACCCGTCCCTCATCCTCATCCTCATCCTCATCCTCATCATCCTCCTCCTCCTCCTCCTCCGTCATCGTCTCAGCAGAAACTCTACGACCCTCTGCCTGCATCCATTGTGACGGCGCTCAATCACGCACAAAGGACGTCATTTTTGACACACCAACATTTGAGTCAAGCAACTGATGCATCTGCCGGAGGTGATGGAAAGAAAGGAACCACTGTGTACGTCAACAGTGTCCCAGTTCGTGACACACTCCCAACTAATTTCCCATTTGCCTTTCAACAACAACTAAGTGGAAATGACAATGTTAATTACCAACAACCTGGAGTGGATGTGATCAACGATTTCAATCCTGATAATATTGCCGTCAATAATGGAAAGCATTTCTCAACATTCTCACTTGTACCTAATTCGGCACCTAGTAGCACTACGGGCGAAGATGGAAATAATAACAGCAATGATGATGGCAGTGGTTTGAATCCAGCTCCTGGAAGCACTGTGTATTGCAATAGTCAAACTCAGTGGGTTGTGCAGGGAAATGAGCAAGGCTTAGACAATGGTGTTTCTTCTCCGGTCCAGGTGCATTCTGTGGCTCCAGAAACAGAAAATGAGACTTCGCCCGAGACGGAAATGCGTGAAGTTGCGACAACTCCTACTTCTTCTAATATCAAGTCTAAAAAACTTGTGCCGTACATCGTCTACTCTCGTAATCCAACTCATCAGTCTTCTAGATATTGGTTTGATACTTCCAACATTTCTCCACCAGCTACCCAAACAAGTCACGGCGTGACGGCTGGAGCAAACAGGAATAGACAACAAGGAGCATTAAATACACCTGCTGAATCCGCATCGGCCGAGTCTCCAGAGAAAATTCTCTTTTCCCCTCCTGTGTACGGATGGTCGGCCAAAGTTGTTCAAAAGACTCATGAGCAAGACACAGCTGCTCAACATCAACTTGAAACTACATCCCTCCATTCTCAAAAATCCTCCTCTCCAGCTCCCTACGAAATCATCTCGTTGGGCAGCTCCAAGGATACGTCACACGATGATGACAACATTCAAAGTCTCATAGGTAAAGAAATAAAACTCTCTTCAATGCGTCTTTGCAGTTTGCACCACTTTCAATTTGAATACCGACGGATATTCAATTTAACGCAGACAAATTCAATGTGCGAAACGTCAATCCAGTTATTTGATCTTACATACTGTTCGAATCATTTTATTTTGCACTAGAATACGTAATGCAATAGGATTTAAAGATTACAGGATATAAGTGTCTTAGAAAGTGGATGATGTTTGAACACGGGCATAATTCAAGGCCAAAACCTTGCACAAATAATACGCTAAAACTCAGTACCCACTACATTTTCAAAAGAAGCACGGGTTTGATTCCTTACTGTTTGCACACTAGCAATCGATAGAAAAGACAAAAGTTTTATTTTCCACGTACAAAATATTGTAAGTATATATAGGTACCATTCATATTATTCACCAAAAGTTTCTCAATGTTCATTTAGGTATAATAAGTACCTTACAGAGCAACTGAGACGGATTAAGTTCGCCATTTAAGATGATAGGCTTGATAACAGCGCTTCTACTAATCAGCAGAAAACTTACACTCCGTAGTCCGCTTTACTATGTTTCCAGTTTTGTATAAATAATTCTTCCATTTTTACAGCTTACTGCGACTACCTTTCAGTAGGACCTTAATCCTGTAGATATAAGTAAATCATTCTAATTTACTTTTCAGCTTGAGCAGTTCTATCAAGGCTTTGATAGGAAACCTAAGGATATTTATTTTAGATGCCTACACAGTTAATTTACGTAACAAGTATCTGACTAAGATTACTTCAAGGAATATAGAATACTGAACGTATAGTAGTAATCTACAAATTCCGCTGTGAACTCCGGAAGGACCATGTTGCTATTTATTACAACCTGGGGTATCCTCATAACGACTTAATATTACGCAGGGTCTTTGAATGATAGTAAAATTGAGCACCAAAAATAGTCGGATGCTCTTAGATTAATGCATCACCTTTTTAATTCGAATTTTTAATTAAAAAACTTCGAAAAATGGAAAAAAAAATTCTCATGAAAACTAAGAATTTGAAAATAAGTAATATTAGTATGTAATTGGCACGCCAGATAAATTGAAGATAATACTTGTGTCAATAGCAGCGGTATCGATTTTTGTCTAGCTTATAATATAGAAGTAACGCATTACACTACGGTTATTAATATATAGGGAGCGTTCTAAAACTATGATGACCAAAAGTTAAGATTTTTGGACACCTACCGTATGAAGCGTGAGTGAATTGGCTTACCCCCACCCAGGCATACAGAAAAAGTTTTCTGCCCCGTAGCAGGAATTTTTCGGCCTGTCCTTTTCGGGCAGGACTCATTGCCGCCCTCCCGGTAGCGGCGCTAGGTCGATCAAACTGCCCGCTAGCTGAGCTAGCGCGACCAAACTGCCCGGTGTCGCTCCTGCATGCAGGCGAACTTTAATGCATTATAAGCTACTCATTCCATAATATTGCAAGCACATCCTTTGACACTCTTTTGTGTATAAATGACGCATTCTCTTGAACTGTCACATACAAGAACAAAAGGAAGCAGTTTGTGCGTTCTCCCAGATTTTTTCAGCAACTGGCCTACAGGAGGGCATCGCTTCTCGCTGCCCTGTCCTCTCTGAATTTTTCAAAAATTGCTCTCCCGATAGTGTTGCTACTGCTTCTCTCTTCCATTTTTGTAGGGATGGGGGGATATATCTCCGGGTTGCGCGTAGGGTGCCCTCATCCCCGGACTCCGACATGACACCCTTATCCTAGGCCGGGCGTCCTAGGCAACCGGGTCGCCCCCCCCCAAATTTTAGGGCCTCAATCGTAAAGCGCCCCATTTGGGGGCACCCTCGGCTGGGCTCCGAGACGTCAATATGAAATTTCTTCACTATTTCTCATAGTGTTTGCATTATCTTCAACAACTACGGAGGAAAGGGTACCTTCATCTTCGAAAATATTGACAATTGCGCTACTCATGGGCCTAAATAACCTAAATCAAACACGCTAAAATTTAATAATTTCGCTATACAATGGGCACCCTTCTGGGAGACGCCCCCATTCCCAGAAAAAGCGCATTTTGTCTCCCCATCCCCGGAGGGGGCTTTACAATAATCGGAGCCCCGCTTTCCCCTCTAAATGAGTAATTTTTAAATGATTTTGAACATCCCTTACACTCCCTATATACCTTATCATCGTAGTTTGTGTACGCTCCCAAGTAGGTGTTGCAAGTAGGATTAAAGGATTGACAAATGTTGCCGAGAACCGAGAAGTAGTCTGGTTAGTGGGTTAGTCTGGTAGCTCCTAATCTGAGTTATTGTAGGTATGTTGTTTGTTAGGAGATATATGCATTGCAGCGTTGGTATTGTGTATCATTAACCCTTTCGCACTTTATGAAATACAAGTAGTTATTTACCTACATAAATGAATTTGAATGTAACTTGAAGATCCTGAAGAGCTACTTTCCGGAGATATAGAGCTCTCGAAGTTGAACTCCAGTGAGAGATACCAAAATGTTGCCGAGTCATCATCAGCGGAGTCATCAGAATACGTAGCCGCACCAGGGAAAGGACTGCTGCATAATTCTCAAATAAGGCCACCTCTGACAAATCCATCCGCATCTTCATCGTATGTCTCTCATACATTCCGCTTCCCAACCTCCAAAGGATATGGACCGGGGACTGTATTAGAAGCTACTTCAATTCCCGTCTCAAATAATAAGGAGGGACCTACACAAACATGGAGAGCATTCTATAGAGTTAAATCACCCAAGTTTGTTGATGACTCTTCCAATGCTTTCTCATCTTCGGTGGATTTCAGTAGCAGTAGTAGTAGCAGTAGTGAAATCATTGGACCGACAACAACCGCTGAATGTAATACAGAAACAACAGCAGCTATTGACGCAGGAGTCACTGATACAGATGCAGAAATTGGCTCCACCGTCTCCCCCGTTGTTGCACCCACCAACGCTCCTTTCATCCCGTCCAGAGTCAAAAGTGTATCCAACGACAAAGTTAGGAGTCGGGATGGTATGACATTCTTTTTTATTTCGCCATCTATTTAACACCTACTCCATACCACAGTCTACACTACAATCCAAATCCACCAAACTCTTTTCAATTAGCATTTCTAGTATCATTTTAGTTTTATGTATGTCATAATGTACATTACATGGATTCACAGTGTATTGTCCGTGTGCATGTTAAATATTTAAAACGGCACAATCCAATTTCCTGTGAATTCTACAAACCTTCTTGTACTATTCAAACAATTGACAATGAGTGACTTAGTATTATACCGATTGACTCTGGCTAATTTCAATTTGAAAGAGACAGAGATAGAATCAAAATTAAAGTAGCACCTACAGTTCGATATTTTTAACCCTTACTAGTTAGTATGAAACAATGAAATATATAGAAAATTCTCAACTTCGGTTTAAATGTGTATTTAATGTAATTCTTGCAACATATGATGTCTTTTTTATTCTCTTTTTGATTTAAAATTAACCCGAGTTACAGTCTTGTAAAATATAATGTTTTCTAGCACTTTCTCATCATCAGTTATAAAAATCCGCCCTATAAAAGTCATCCTTATTGCTTTTCATAGACAATTTGCTCCAGGTGTCATTTCTCATGTAACAGAAACATAATTTACAGGTATATGCACCAAGGAGTGTGTGCCTATATAGTGCCCAGGGAAATAATTAAACCAAAATAGTATCATGTTATTCTTGCCATGACTACAATAGATACCTACGCACTTTACTTTAATGCTAACCTAAACGTATTTCAATTGCCTTTTGCTAAAACAGTTCATGTACTAAATAAATAAATAAAAACTACTAATAGTAGAAAGATTCCTATTTAGAAAGTGCTATTACAGAATGAGGAGGCATGCATGTAATGGACAGTGCAGTTGCAGTGGGGTTAACCAAATAAGAATGCATGGGTATCTAAATAGTACAACTCTCTCAACCTCAACTGTGCAACCCAATACTTTTTGTTATGTGTCATTTGTATGTGTCTTACATTCCAAAGTGCCATTGTAATTGCAGCAACGTCATTTCCAAAGGTCAATTGAACTTACCGTATAGACACAGTAGATATATCTGTAACACTTCTATAGCAGTTTTCCTGTTCAATAAGAGAAATCATTCTAGGTTTTTGTTACAAATCACTTTGTTGGACTAGGAAATAATTTTCTAAGAAGATAAAAATAACTTCGTCAATTATGATTTTAAATATTTTTCAATAAACTAATTTTCATAATTCAGTTGTAATTTCCATAGGGAAAATACAATTAGGTTATCATTGTGTTTTCAATTAGCTTATAGAATAAAATATTGACTTTTACTTATGGAGGAAACTTCTGTCTGCTTTAAGGGGTAGCGCACACCTTCTCTAGAGATGAAAACGAGGTTATAGCTCAACGTACACTGAAATGGTTTTTAGTATAACAAACTAGACAGTTTCATATAGCGTATCTGAAAGCACAAATTTCTAAATTATACTGTTCGAAACTCCAATCTTTTCCAATTTTAGTGAGGAATTACATGGTGGACGCAGATTTTTAATTTCTGATCATAATGGGAAGGAAACATTTCCAAAAATTCGCCTCAGATACGTTGCAGAATTTTGTTCTGTATTTTATGATGAAGTATAGAATTTTCGAACAAGCTTCGAAACTATCGATCTCATGTGGAATTTTAATTCCCTAGCGACAAACATAGAGAGAATAGGCGATGCAGAATTCCAATGATTGAAATAAAAACAGGAAGATGTTCATACAGTCTGTGTATTCTCTCTTAGAAGTTCAATCTTCATTATTGAAGTGAATAGAACTGTCCAACACTTGTAAACAGACCTTCCTTACCGCTCTGCCTTTAAATTCGTTTCAAGAGTAAGTTCCAAGTGTGCGCTCCCCCTTAATAGTTTCTACTTTAAAAGATAATTCAAGTTTACGTTGTTTGATGTATTTTATACATAAGTAGCTTTATACATATATCTATGTGTTATTTTTTAAGTGGGTATATATTACAAATACAGACACCTCTGGCAGATTTGAGGGGAAAATAAAATAGGTACTTAAATGTATCAAGCTACTGTATCAAGCAGGTTTAAAATTATTTTGACAATTTGAAGAATAGGTATACATTTGTAGACTAAAAGTTGTAAAGCTCTAGCTATATATAGGTAGGTATCGAATGATGAGCGTGTACAAGAGTATTGATGTGGTGTAGTAAAACGGGCTGATTTTATTGAGGAAAGTTGATTATATAAGTAATTGATGTTGACTTATAAAGCTGTATTTTTGAGTAGGAGCAAGATTCCCAGCGGGACGTCCTTCAATATCTCAGCTTAATCCATTACCCACGCCAAAATCGAGGAGCCCGAATTTATCCGCCGTCTCTTTCTCGGCTCCAGTCTCCACTCCAGATTACCGAATTAGTAGCTCTCAACAGGAACTGGGAGTAAATCCATTCTCAACACTTCCAGAAGAGTCGTCTTCTTTCATTTCTTCATCAAGTCGTGACGCGGCAAAGCCACTAGAAAATTTACTGGCCTTGGGAGACATTTACAAAAGCAGTGAAACAAGACAGCAATTTGAACAGGAAAGTGGAGAAGACGATGTTGGACTTCCTGCAGCTGCACACACAACGACGCTATCAACACCGTCTGTAGTAATAACAGTCACCTCCACGGAGAAATCCTCATCTTTCTCTGTGTCTGTCATGAATGATACAGAGACAGAGTCTTCGGAAAGCGTCAATGGAAAGAAAAGGCAAAACACACATTCTTCGAGCGACAAAGGGAAAATTCCTCGAAGGATTTCTTCGGTGAGAATCAGTGGTAATAACCCAAGTATTATTAACAGTGGAGTTAATGAAGGTGCTCAGAGCTCGGATCAACATCTCGTGGGAATAGTGTCGTCGACCGACTCGACAAATTATGGCAGAACCTCCACGTCCTCACCGTCCCCCCCATTAAGCACAAGTACAAAAATTGTCAAGACTGTACGCGTTCGACAAAGGATGCGCCCCGGTGCTGGAGGAGGATTTCACAGTGCTGGAGCTAATGGACCAATTAAGAGTCGATTTAATGGCCCAGGAAGAATCAGAGTTGTGCAGAGGCCTGTAAATCAAGATTATATCAAGAGTTTCCCCGAATTTGCTTCACCTGAAAGTGATAGTTTGGGAAAAGAGGAAGAAGAGGAAGTGAAAAATGCTCTGATTGAGTTAAAAAGGTCCGATGCAACCAGAGCCTAACATTACAAAGACTAACACATTCTTTTCCACCCGCCACACACCACGCTACCATTCACCATGTAGCCAGTCAACTTTGATTGTGTAAAATGAATGGCATTCAACTGAAACATTGCCCACACTTGTAGCTTGAACAGAGGCAGACATATTGACACCCGTAGCATTTTTTTCAGTTGTACAAATCTCTTGATGATGAATCATGAATGACTATAATATACCTATCTCTACTTTATGTTCACTTTCCCCCTATAAAATTAAAAAACGAAAAATTACAAATTTAAATGGTGTCAGTCAATAAGAAAACGTGACTATCACATTATTAGATATTTGAATGTCAAACAAAAGAAAATTTGCATGGAAAGTAAAAACTGAATAGTATTCGATGGTCTAAAATGTTACACAAAATCAATAGTATTAGGCAACTGTAGAGTTGCACCATGACAAAAATATCCACTAAACAAACGGGCATCATACTTTATCAAAAGTGCACTTTTTTACTATGATTTCTTTACAAGTATTATTTACTCAAACCTGGTATTGCACGGAAATAGAACTCGTATTACGCCCTAGTAACTTTTCTTTATTAAGCTGATTCCCTTTGAGATGTTTTATTCAATTATTCATCAATGGATTATATTATTTGTTTTTGTATTTATTATAAAATGTTGACGAGCTTCATCAATATGATACTATACATATAATTTGTTTTGTCAAGGGCAAAGAAAATATGCAGACTACTTACTTTAATTAGGATACATCTCTTGTTCTTCTGATGAATACAAAACACACTACACAATAAACAACTCTATTTTCTAATAGAGTGCAAAAGTTTGCCAATTTTCAGTGTAATCAATGCATTATACACAATCAAACTTGACTGCCTTTTCTGAATAGGGTTGGTTAATATGTCTCATAATAACTACTATTATGAATTATTAACACACAAGTAACAATTACAATGCCATGAAAATACAAGTCTTTCTATGATGAAACCAGCAATGCAATCCATCCCTTGTTAGAATGCATCTGTTTAATTTGTATCTGTGTCTCGAATAATTTAATTACATTTGTGAATAGTATCTATAAACATTTGTTTAATGAGTTATATGTATTCCACGTACATGGCATTCCTATGGAATGTATTCTGAGGGTGTACTACTTTTACTTACAAAACGTAAGCGTGAATCCCACATGCCATGCTGAATGGTAACGGCTTTAATTTTCAGTAATTATTTCGCTGTGTTATTGTAAGTAGCATAATAGTTAAAACAATACGCTGAACTCATGCATTTCCTGATACCATTTACACAGTAAAAATACTGGGATCCTTAGAATCGTTACAAGGACACAATTTTGTAATTTTAATATTCAAAGTGTAAAAACGAATAATTGTGAACCATGTGGATGCATGTACTAATTATAAGTATGAGCGTTAATTAAGCTAAATTAGTGTTGAGTGGGAATTATTTAATAATTGTTTATTAATAGTATAGAATGTAGCTACTAACAAATGTTGAATGCGATAGACCTGTCCATTTAGTATGTGTGTTTTTGTAACTTTATATACACAGTAAGGTAAATGAACTTTCTTTATTGTTTTCACCATTGCAAAGCTAAACATGTCACTTCAGAGTGTTATGGTGGTTAATTAGTATTAAATACAATATTTTTAAAACATTTTCAATATTTACGGTTGCACAATTTCACATTACAATTAAACTGGTAAGTTAATACAAATATAGCTACTTCCCCAATGTTTAGCGCTTACTTATTAAAAAGAGTAAAATCATGATTTGTGGCAACTTGCTATCCATAATAATATATTATGAATTATGAATGTTACATCAAGCCCATTTTATATTTATACAACAATAACAATAATTATAACATAATAATATAATTTTAGAGTGAAAGTTCATTACATGTAAATGTAATAGTAATGATGCCAATGCTTCAATGCAATTTATTTATCCCTTAGTTAGTTATTTATTAATTCCAGGTTTCTATAATAGTATTAGTGTAATTGGGAGGGGTATCCTTAAGGCTGCTTTGTCAGTGCATGCAAACTGATAAACAATTCACTATATATATTACACATAATACAAGTTAATAGCCAGCTTCAGCTGCTCACTTAAGCCTTAACATTGTTAGCATCAGTAATTCAGGTAGGTATAATGAACCGTGCACTATGCATGGCTATGTTACATAATTGTTAATATTAATATGTTATAGTGATACATGAAACTTTGTTTTTTAATATGGTCTTTTGATACATGCATCATGTGCAATAAATAACAATTGTTGTAATATCAGAAAATGAATTAGCTAATTAATTTGTTCACTTTCACTGATTTTACATGGAGAGTTAATGGCACTTTAAAAAAGAAAAAGAATAAGGTAAGATGTAATTGTAAAATTGTATATCGTGCTACTAAGTTTTGAATGTGTGCAAATTTGCCTGCAGATTAACGAAATACAACAAAAACTATAATAAACTTTTTAATGGATTTAAATATTATCATTTTGCCCCATTAGTACTAACAGCACGATACATCAAACGAAATTAATTTGTGACTCATTACTTATTTGAAAGAAGTTTCAAAATGTTTCCTTGGAGAGAGCCAGTTGCAAAACGGGGAGTACCATTATGGATGACAAATCCGCTAGAACAGCCTGTATAGAAAAACCACATTGAATTTAATGATTTTTAAACATGCAAACTGTTGAAAGGTGCTACCTATGCAATTCATGTCACACTGGAATTTAAACAATTCATCAAGAATACAATGCACTTACCTAAGCGACGCATAACTTGTGTGCATTGTATGCAACTTTGTATGAAAGTGCTGGCTACACAACTTAACTTGCTCTTTTACCATCACTTTTTTGCTACACGCATACTGATACGATACGAGTGGTAACTTCCATAACAGAGCATGTCTTTCACAACACAAATAAAATCTGCAGCTATAAACAGAGGTCGAAAATCCGCAAAATCCTAACATGCTCTACGAACGTGGCGAGAAGAGTATCATGGTCTTAAAAATTTTATGAATAGCTTCATGCTGGGTCCAGAAAACTTTTCATTCCTAATCCGCAGTAATAATAACGACAAACAAAAGAAGCAGCGGTCATTATAATAAACACTGATATAGACCAACGACTGCAATAATGTCAACTGTATTAATGTATATAAAGTAAAAGTATGTAGGTATACCTTCATAAGGTACCTACAGCTAGTTTTATTATTCGTACGCACAACACATACTGCATTGTCAGCAACCAGTAGGTAATAATATCTGTAAATAAGGTCACAGTAGTCGTAAAGAAAACAAAGTGAAAACTAACGAATGCGGCATTCTGCGACTTTTTAATGTTGAAAAGATAAAAATGCGGGGTAAAACTTATTTCAATTCTGTTTGATGGTTTAGTAATAAATAACACATTAAAATTTCATTGCAGCCGAAGAGGAAATACTTAATGCACTACCTAATGTGTATGTTATAGCACACAATAAATATTGATACAAAATTTAGTAGACACATCGGTATTAATGACCAATAATGTGGTGATGTAAGTATTAAGAATAAACTATTTTAAAACAGATCCAATAAAGTGCTGGAGGTATATATAGAATAGGAATTATAATAGTTTTTAAAACATTAATTATAATATAATGGTTTTTAAAATATTAATTATAATATAATAGTTTTAAAATATTGATTATATTGGGAAGTTTGAACCAATTTGGAAATCCTTAGATGACATATGTAAAGTTTGAACCAATTTGGTCCATCCGTACTTGAGTTATCTTGCACACAAAGTCTAAGATG
>JAQFYB010003787.1:0-18280 GCA_034694085.1 Pogonognathellus longicornis | reverse complement strand
CTGCCCACTTGTCATTTGTCGTGCTTAATTTAAGTTGCCCATCAGCATTTAGGATTAGGTAAAGCACGTATTGTTGAGATGCCGTAAAATAGATTGTTGTCTGTGCATCTGTAACAACATTTAAGATTCCTCTTAAAGCGTTAATCCCATCACATCTCATGTATTCATTGTTTACATTTCGTCGCTTCATGAATCATGTCTTGGGAGGTTGAGTGATGATTTATTTATCGTGCCGTTCTTACTCACACTTACGCTTAATGCGAGTAGGTGTCTGCCTGTTTACGTTTGCATAAATTATTTGCAACAATAATAGTTCTGTATATTTACATGTGCACTACTGTGTTCAGAACTTTTTTACTTTACCCCTACCGTTCATTCAATGCATGTGTTTTCATTCAACTCATGATGTGTAGTTAGTGTTGGTACAGTTATAATATCCGTCTCCTTAACTTTTTATAGTATAATATTGTCGGATTAACACAAAAGTAACATGGTGGTTAAATTTATTTACTATTCTTGTAAGTCAAATGGTATCCCACAATGTGTAACTCTTACACTCATAGACCTTGAGTGTAAAATAGAACCAAGCGATGTATTTAAGTTTTAAGCAAATATATATTTATTTAATGTCTTGTATCCTACTGGTTTACATATTAATACGTCCAAAGAAAATCTGTGTGATAAGGTAATTACTTATAAACTTTTTGCACTCAAGGTTTCATATTCATATTCAGCTTCTACTCTATACGCTCGAAAGCTTATTTTATACCTCCAGTCTATTAGCATTATTTATTTGCGTAAGACATATTTTATATTTGCAATAGCCGAGGTAAATTTGTTATTGCAATTCATTGAATGATTTACCTTGATCACATTATGTGACATTGGTTTGCATATTATGTACAAAATGTGTCAACAGGTAATCTTAGGTATCGGTAGTACTAGTTTATAGTAAACCCTAAAACTTGTCCCTATATTATAATATAATATACCAACCTTTTGCAAATGGTCATTATTAACAAATAAAATTATAATATGCTAATTATCTACTGTATCTTTTGTTACAGAAAGCCGGGTGTGAAGTTTTCATCAAGGTCCATTTATACGATAACTTATACTCCTGCTGCTGTTCACCATTCACCTGCACGGTAAGTGTGCAATTGTCATTTTCATTAATTTGTTGTTTAGTTATGTTAGTAAATAATTTATACATACCTACCTATACAACGATGTTCTGTCTATCAAATCAAACGTAAATATTAATGAAACATTTCTATGCTCATTACGTATTATAAATTTAAATAATGTGACACACTATAGACAGTGTAAGACACTTTAGTAGTGTGCAAGGCAAATTTTTCTAATTGTCTAAAAAATTGTCTAAGAATAAGCAAACTATAATTACAGTCTTTCAGTCTCATCCTGATTACATAAATGTCAGAATCCCGGCTATTAAGTGGCTAATCACCACAAGCTGAGCACTGCCTTGACTTACAGCTAAACAGACTCCTGTTTAATATTCATTATACTGCGCTGAATAAAAGGAATTTGAAAGTAGCGATGATAATAAATGCTTAAATGATTTTGCTTGTATATGTATGTAGTATAATGTATAGTTCGCTACATTAGATTGTACATGTATGAGAAAAGCTTGTGTTCAAACATTCAACTGCACTCTAAAGTTGATATCGATAGTTAAGCCTGAGAATTGACATGTAGTAATTAGAAGTAAAGTTAAGGACAGAGAGACTAATTGACTGACAGCTTTATAGGCTGTGAGGCAGTTTTTATTTTGATTTACATACGAATATTACGTGAATTCTAGTTCAATCAAGTTCTTGCTTGGTATTGGAGAAGCCAGAATTTCTTTCACATGCAAAAGCTGACTGTTGGTGGGAGCTGATTGAAGAACCTTTCGTTTTTAAAGGAAAATATCATTAATTGAGTGAATCGACCTGTGTGTATAATCATGCAGACATTCTGACTCGTTATTTTCTTCGTTGTATATACCTATGTAAATATTATCAGCCTTTGTACACGCTTACTTTGCCTTTCCTTTGAAACACATCAGTATTTTACAAACAGCTATACATTTTGATACGTACAAAGTATTACTAAAGATTGTTCTAACATTTAGACAGATAGAACTCGTCGTAATACACTTATAAAGCCGATAGCACTGGTACTACTAGTAGCAAAATAATTCAGTTGTGAACTGGATTGAGGATGAACTGCGGGTTGGGAAAATTACCTTCTTAATGTTAGATGAGAATCGGAATGCTCTGAGAATTCAGCATTAATATTATAAGTAGGTAGTACATTTACATTAGAATAGGAATGGCCTTTAGAGATAAAGACACGATACTTCGCGAGTTTGATTCACTTGAATGTACAGACACTTAATATATTATTAGCATATAGTGAGCAATCGTGAATTGTAATAATGGTGTAGTATATTTTATATCTGTAATGTATGCATGTGGATTGGCATTGGCATAGACTTTAAGAGTATTGCCGGGGTATATAGCTCATAACGCCAGGAGTCAACTTCAGTTCAATGGGTACACAGACACACACACACTACCTGTTGTTAATTCACAATTGCATACCTTTGTTCTCTGCTATTTACTACTATCGCTAATAATATCTAGAAATGGTCGGAACGAACTTTTGAGCTTGGTTGGGAGTTAAGGTCATTTAGGATGGCATCATTTGAGATTAGATATGATGTATTGTATGTGAAGATGACGTGAGGTAGTGAGGCGTTTCGGTGAGTAGAAAATACCTGGCTAATAATAATTATGACCGCCAAGAGAGTATTTTACTAGAATTTATAATGAAGATAATAATGATTATAATAATACCAACACTCGCTACATCTTTAACAATTAAAGATCCTCTGAAGTGTCAGTTGTGGATGTGGCAAATGAATTTTTTATGCAGTAAAAGGTTTTACTGCCAAACACTTTCACGTGATGTGTAGTTTTAGTACAGATACACCTTGAAGATGTAGATATTACATAGCATTTGTATATAGATATCTGTAGATCAGATAAAATGATAGAAACACTTAAGTTTTATGTGAAATAATCTCATCAATACTCTCAGGTTGCATGAAAGTATTGAAATTACATATTGCAATGCTTTAGATTCATTAAAGGAGCATGGGAGGATACATGGAGGCTTAGTATAGAATTAAATAATGAAAATATTATAGTTAGTCCAAATGTGCACAAGCAATAAATAATGCCGATTTAGGTATGTCTTGTTTAAATGCAAAGCACTTAAGTTGAAAGACAAGAGATTTACAAGCTGTTACCATCATCATGTGCTAATAAAAATTTAATTAGAAATGGAAAATATATGCTTTTGCACCATTTTTATTTTTATTACTATCATTTCATTGCATAAAAATGGCTATTGGCAATTTCTCTACTACTGAACTGAATTGCCTTGTTTTTATGCTAGTGTAGAGTGTAGTGTAATCCATTATGTGTAATCGGCACATAAAAACCTGCCCTAAACTTACAATCCTATTTTCATACAATACCTGTAACAATCATTGCACTGTTTTAAATTTTATTCTTCTTTAACCTGTGAAGTTTTTGAGCAAAATTAATATTTTGGTGCCATGAGGCAAAAAGAGGAGTGTACAAATGGAAACTTATTTCACTCCCTCTACTCTCTTGCTGGGGTCGGTAGAATACAAAAGGGCTAATTTACTCCACTGGTAGAGGCAAATCGCTTGTAATAAGTATGATTAAATTACTTTGGACAAGACGATGGGCTTTACACTCGCAAAAAGTGAATGAATGAGTGAATACTAAACACTAAACCCAAAACTTGCTAATATTATAATGTGCATAATTGTATAACACACTTTTTGTTTCATTGTTGTTATCTGTTTAAAAGCAAATGCCGATGTGTGTAGCAATTTTAATAAATTATTCCCAATCAAGGTCAATCTAATCAGTTACATGAAACATGAGTATATTGAGTTCTGAGTTACAAGGTAGTACATACTATTTTATAATGAGTTTATTTTAAAATGGACTCACAGTGTATGTGCAATAGACAATGTATATAGTTTTGAATAACTGTTTGTTATTGATTGCTTACTCGTCTGCAATGTCTACAAATAATCAATCATTCAATAGGTACCTTGTTATTGGAAAGGAATGATTTTCCTGTAATTTACATTTCGAATTATCAAACCAATTGAAAATTCGCCTTGAGGCTAAGACGCGCATGAAAATATGCAAAACAAGGCTTTATGATGTTCTATAAATCTTTCCCTTTATTTGTATGAATTCTTAACAAAAAGCAAATACAAATACATAAAAGAGAACAATGAACCGCACGATGAGTTGACTACCTACTTGGGAATGTGTGCATAATATTGATATTTGATTTGAATGCGTATTGCATTTCAGTTTCACTTGATTCTTTTTGACGATTCTTTTTGACGATGGTTTGACAGAAAGATTTGGAGTAGTGGTTGTAAATAATAGGCTGTGTTGAATGACAGGCGAGTTCATACAATAATTGCAATTGCTCATATATTATGGTTTATATAGAAGAAGATTGCAATAAGCATTCTCGTTTCATCTAATTGGGATAGCATCTGCAGTGTAGTACAAGTAGGTACACATAATAATAATAATAAAATACTGACACAACCGTTGATTCACAGATACCAACTCTTACACGTAATACACGAACTTTAACTGCACTGTTTATTGTTACCGTATGAATTACAACATACGATGTGATGTAAGCAAAATGGAAATATTTAAAATGCTACACAATATACATGACGTGCTTATTTACATTCACATACAATAAGAGCTTATTACAGCATACATATATTTGTACATTTTTATGACTCGTTCCTTTAGTTTTTATATTGAGATAAGGTCTATGCAGTATTTGGTCTAGTGTTTAGCATAGAAAGTTGTTCACAGCATACAAAACGAAATTGAAATGGAATTGATTTGATTTGATAATACTACAAACGGGCGGGTTAAGCCGATCACAACAATTACGTATGTTATTTCTACAGTACGTGCTGCTTATAAATGTGTTAAGACAAAATCGCAAGCAATAATGAATTTATAGAAGACCACACCGGACTTCTGCGATACCAAGCCGTGAAATCCTTTAGTGTAATATGTTCTGAGGGTCGAGAAGACGTCAATTTAGTGTAGTTTACTAGTTTACTTACGATGAGTTTTACTACCAAGGGAATGTACAGCAGTTTTTTAAGTTTACGTGCATATTTTGCATATGTGAGAGTCTGCTGTCTATGAGGAGGATCGTTACACAGTCTAAGGTGTAGCGTAGTCAATAATACTTCATAAAAACGTTTCGCTTCTTACGTGTATGAAAACCGGATGGCAATATTTCAAACGAAACTATTTTCCCAGAGACACGAGACAAGTCGTTTGGTAACTTCTTCGGCGGTTCATGGCTCTATTATCGAATACTCCGACTTTGTTTTCTTCGATGAGTTCAGTTCAGTCATGACATGTCCATGCTCATGTTCCAAACTGGCCCATTACACACTGTTTCCATACATATGAAAAGTACAACTTCGTACAACTTACCCATACTAACACATTGCATTCTGCAAGAGTAAACTTTAGAATTACTCGAGACATTAGATGATACACTATAGTATAACTTACTAGTATTAAGCTTATATTATACACACTCACAACTTTACCTACTGAATTCAGTGAACGTAAATAATGAACATACTCCCGCTTACTACATAATGAATACAAGTTCACGCTGCCAAAGTGTGAGAAACTCTTTGGCAGTTTATTGCCATATTTATGGAAATGGAAATCTCGATTTTCCTTTTTGTATGTGAAGGTGCTTTAAAGATATTACTTGCACTTAAAAGTTCTTGTGATTTAGTGTGATAAAACCACATCATGTGTAGTAGTTTTAAATTCCTGATTTACATTTTAAAACTTAAAATGCCTGAAAGCTCAAAAGCAAAATTATTTTTAACCCTTACAGTAAAATGAAACATTTATTTTATATTGATTATTCATAGCAATTAGGTGTTTGTTGCACAAATTCTCTCTGTATTCAATTTGCCATTTGCACCGCCTCTGCACATGTATTTTAGGTTAGGTACATGAAGGTTAAAAGTAATATACACCAACTCATTTTTCTCTATTCAGGCAGCGATATATTACTACCCTGTGCTCTGCTCTGCTAGTAACAAAATCACAGTACTTAGACTTACAGTTTACTTACAGAGCGATTAAATCTTGTCGTAGTGGTTATAGCCATAGTACCAAGCGTACTCATATAGTAGCCAAGCTATACAATTTGTTTTTAATAAAACTTTGACGATTTACTCAGAGGCTGGAGGAATTAGTGTGTTGGTACAGTTGAATATCAAAGTGCACGAATACAATGTGGTAGGTAACTGTGGTAAGACGAAGTGAGTGTTTGTACATGTTGAAGGTGCGTAGTAAAGTTATCAATTCAATCTCAAAGATTTATATGCAAAGCTCGTTCATCTTCACATAGGAAACTGAAGATACAGAACTTTTATTTCTTGCTGAGACCAATAAGGGAAGGCAGTTGGGAGAATGTTGAGTATATGAAAGAATATATTGTAAGAATATATGCATTTTATTATATCTGTACTAATGTATTGGAGATGTTATAGTAAATTACAAGACCCGTCTTTCCACAAACTTGTCTCCAAGAGTGTAATTGATGTTCATAGGATCTGCTGCTGCATTAGCCTATTATACCACTTGTACACACAGAATTACAAAATGCTTTGAATTTGTGTTAAATTTTTTGTCGAGTCCGTAACTTATAAGTTTTCACCTTACGGAGATTGTCGACAATTTTCTTTTTAGTAGGTAGGTAGGTACTCACAATAAGTTTTACAATTAGATATCCCAATAAATTCCTGTCATCAATTATTAATTGTAAGCCTTGTTGACATTTTGCCAGGAGCTTTTAATGCTGATGTCTCATTGATATCATCTAAAAGAATTTAACGTACCGTGTAAAGTAATTTTACCAAGAAACTATCCTTTCACAAGTACATACCTATATCGCACAATACGTGGGCTAATGAATGCTCCTACGTATCTTACTAACTATACAAATTAGCTACAAAAATTGTGCAAACCTTTTCAGTAACAAAATGCTAATATACACATACAATAAGCTTGTACGTATCAATCAAACACGTTGACATTTAACAAGAAAATTCTCAAAAACTGTCAAAGAACTTCACAAAACATACAATGTTCTTATGTACTGTGTATAATAAGAAAAGAAAAATATATGTTTCTACTTGAAGGAATTTGCATTGTGTGTATTATTTTATCAAGACTGTCTATTCATAACAAAACAAGCTGATTTTTGTGCACGATGTTTCTTAGCTTTTATATATTTAACCTAATGTATATTCTAAATGGGTTTATTGTATAAAGATTACCTACATTCTATCTAAGTGCATAATAATACTGCAGAGTAAACAAAAGTAAAATTCTGAATGTCACGTCATTGCCCGTTTCTTTTGTTTTCTTTTGTACAAGTGAGTGTGTGTTTGTATGGATAATGTAATATACTCGTCCATCAGCAGATGAGCTTAATGAACTTGGGAGCTCGTCTCCAGAGGACAATAAAACAACTTTTTGCATGCCAGAAGAGCTACTCATGCTGGGATAGCTATGTACAATGTATATTCGAAATGAAAATATGAAGTGGAGAGTGTTTGTTAGCAAGGCACACCGTTGTCGTTCTGTGTTTCTACATGATGTCAGGTTAGATAGGGGACAAGACTTTTAGAGATAAACCAACAGAGTAATTCTATATAAAACTAAAACCATGTCTACCTAAAACTTACTTCTAGTTATTGTTAGACAAAATAAGTTTTCCGATTTTCTCGACATTTTATGGCTATTTAGCCATGTCTACCTGGAATACCAACATTCCAGACTTCCTTTATGAAATATAACTCGTGAGTAAATACATGAACAAGAATTTCGTAGAACTACTTTCTTACACCTACTTTAGGATCGTATGTGAATACTGAATACATGCACTTGTTAATTGTCCGTAAAAACTTTTTTCGCGTTATCTTGGATATTTTTCAATTTACATTACAAAGGCTGACCTGACCTTTAGAGTTTTCCTACATTTAGACAATTATTCTCATGAAATCAGAGGAAGCGCATCGTTTATGTTAATTCCACAGCTACTCCTGCCAATCTACCTTAATAAAAATGACATCATATAAAAACCTTTCTTTAACCGAGCAAATAATATAAAAGCTATAAACAGGATAATGAGTATACCATTATAATCCAAAGTACCTGCATCAAAAAAATCTATTCAAAGTTTTTGAATTTAATAGTTAGTATTTTTTTACAGTCTCTTAAGAATAATAAAGACGAGCCAGAAGCTTGGAAATAATGCACCATTACACCAAAATCAGTTGAGAGTTCCTATAATATTATTGCGATATACTGTTCTATGATTTTGCCTTTTCCCATTTTTGTTAAATTTCTCATTTTACTAATACCTAGTAATGGCTTACAGATCAGAGCATCTTTGTTTCTCTTCAACCAAATTGTGTTTTTTGATAAACGTGTCCATTTACCACCTATAGGTATTCCATATTCACTCTTCTTTTCTGAACAAAAAGGAATAAAAGTCTTTAACACTTTTTACAAGTAATTTTCTGTAATCTTCGGCAACTATGAATTATAAGGAGTTTATGAAAATGCTATTTTAGTTAAAAAGTGACTTCAATGCATATTACGTAAGAAGTAAGGTATAGAAATAGTGAAAGACATTATCGTTAGATTGCACTGAGAGGAGGTAAGGTGAACTCTAGAATAGAAACGAGTTAACGAACCATGAACTTTCCCATAATACAAAAAACCTTCGTGCTCTGTCCATGCAATGGGATGCAAATGCAGCAAACAATAAAAGTACACACACGTTTCTTCGCATACGAGTGTATAAAATGCTCAAGCCAGAGGTATGGTATTACAGATGAGGGTTTCAAGTTTCAGCCAGAAGTTGCTTTTGGATTGTGTATTGTATAATTTTAAATTGCATGTTTTGTACTACTTACTGGTAACCATCTTGCAGTTTGCTTACCTGTTGCATTGCATAGCTTGTAATATAAAATTAAGCGAAACTTGCTTACCTATGTTGTACTGTGTTGTAGCACAAGACATGACTGTAGCAAACTACAATAATAAATTTTTACCAATTGTAGAGCTGCTGCGGAATGAAAATGAAGAACGTACAATGTATAATGACTCGTTCTCTCTTATTTATTCTCTTTCTTAAACTCAACCCTAAAAACTCAAGTAAACACTGGCCTGACGTTTTTTACGCTTGTATTTTTATAGCTGGCATCAAAAATTGATTGTAAAGCACGATACTTATAAACGAGTATGAAACAGGTAATTAGTAACACAAGTTATGTGGATAACGACAAAAATATACTTCTTTGGCTATAAAACAGATTGTAGTTCAATTCACAGTCATTGGCAATGGATTAAATTGAAGTTTAAGAATGTGGCTTTATTAAAGTTCATTTTTAGTGTCGACAACAAGAAGGTGTACATAGCTATTAGGTTTATTATTGAACTACACTAACATTTATGTATACATATAATATAGAGTTTTATAGTTATTTATGTACCTAAACTTTGTTTTTGTAAAATGTATGACAATCCTGTGTATAAATTCCTGGGGTGTAATATCGTAAATGAACTTGTATGTAAGTATGACACAAGTAAGTACATAGAACAGAAATGACAATCAATTGAAGTTTAAAAAGAAACCAATGAAATTAAATGACTCACCTTCTTTACGTTAATGTTAAAAATTAACTCGATTGATTACATTTTCATACTTGTGTTTTTCATATTTATAACACATAGATAATGCTTCCATTTCCGAAGACTTTTCTTCCGAAGTACATTTCAATGATATAAAAACTGCAGTTTTCAGCAAATGGTAGATTTAATTCTGTAATACATACACATGAGTTGTGGAAGCTGTAATAGTTCTTTGTGACTAAAATGATTTAATTAATGTTTTTATTACACTAAGTCTCAGATCTTAGTAAACAGCATTATTAGAGTGCCCTAGCAAAGAGTGTTGTGCAAGTGTTATCTGTAGGGAATCCTTAGCCATGTTTACAAAAGTTGTTTTTGATTTGGCATTCCACAGTGTACTGAAACAATATTATTATGGCCAAGTTAAATACATGAAGTTTGCTTACACAGCTTGAAAGACGAGGACGGCAGCTAACAAACCAAGATACAAGAATGAGCAATTGACATGCAAGAAGAAACGCTAATGAACAGCTATTACTTAATTTTCCTCACACAAAACTTATTTCTTCTTCTTTTCTTCTTCTTTGCAAAAAACGCAGACACTACCGGTGTGGTTGGTATATACGTACTTAACTGGCAGGTAGTAGTTGTAGGTACACTCCTACTATAGTAAGGCATTACAAACACAGTGTTTGCGTATGGCACCACACACTCATGTAACACATTGGATTAAATGTTGTTACTCAAATATTTACCTGTTTCACGATCACTAAACATTGATAAACATTGATACGACAGTCAGTATCTGTAAAGTGGAATTCATTTACTTTAAGCACAACTAAAATGGTGTTTTCACATGTGTCTTCAATTCTGAGTTTAAAGCAACCCATGTTTCAATTTTACGTAGGTACTACACGTACATTTACATGAGTAATGAACCCCTACCTTGTGTCAAGTAGTGTAAGCGACCTAGGAGCAGTCAATGAATAAAACCATCGCATCAAAGCAATTTATGTTGTTTGTAAGAGAGAATGCGATGAAATACTACATGTGCATGTGTGTATAGTATGATTACTTGTTACTGCATTCATAATATGGCAGAACTGATTGGATGCATCTTTCAATGAACTGCATGTGGACAATCAAAAGAAAAAGAAAAATTCGTTTAGTTGAAACAACAAAGCAACGTTCAATGTGAGTTGAGTGGTAATGAAAGCTACTACAAAAGCAACAATTCATTTTTTGAATTTCAGGGAAAATCATCGCCTGCTCGTGAGGTACTACTTGCTTTTTTGGGTTTGGTTACCTTATTCCTTGGGTTTAGCTTGAATGAACACATTAAGCTGCCATTAGTGAAATATGTAATTGTCAGAGAGGTATTGTTTACGCAAGAATGAAGCTTCTTTGACAAATTAGCCTTTTGTTTTGTACATGCAATAAATAGTTTCATTTAAGGTTTCATGTGCTATGCCCGTGTGTCTGTAATTTTGCTCCTTAAACAAATAGCACTTCAAACATTAATGACATGTTATTTCAACCAGTGAATACTATTATTAATGATTTTCCTCGCCGGAAGATCGCCAAGCTATTTCATTTTGTGTATTACAGACAAAGCATTAACTTTACAAGTTCAGATGATACTAATACATACTAGTCCATGTTATTATTATTAGTTTTTACTCTTTTATGGATTATCTCTAAACGCAATATTTCCATGCAGAATTAACTGTTTTTAATACTAATGGTTGGTGTTTTTATGCACTGTTTGAACAAAGGTTTTGTCTTTTGCGTACACCACACCGTAGTCGTGGTAAGACGAGTGTTGAGTGAAGAATTGTGGGTGACTCTAAAGGAAACGTCATTAAAGTGAACGTTTTCATTAATGGTATGTTGCATCTGGTATGTCGAGGTAATACTGTAATATTTATACTACCTAGTAGTTATGAGCACCAGCTAATGACCACCTTATCGTATAAAATTTAATGTGTAAAACTAATACACGAACTTTAAAGTTAAGTAAACGAAGTGTTCTTGAACTTTACATTCCCATAAATGGAAGGTATATTAATTATGAAGAATAAAGTATTCGTTCCTGATGAATTGATGATGTATGTTGTGTTTAAACCGAAAGCTCGCGAGTTCACTTCATTACACACAGCAAAGCAAACGGTGAATTGTGGGATGTACGAGAGATGAGTCTTTTTTACCTCCTTTGATTTTAACTTCATTAGTGTCATGTTCTTTTCTCTTGGGTTACACTTTGAGGTCTCAAGTCAATTTTGAGGTGGTAGAGTAGCAGCATTAGGTTCAGCTCAATAAAGACTGTGGGAAGGTGTAAGTAACACTTGCTTGATTGTTTTCTTATAATTAGCCATGGAATTTAAGGATTTTATCCATGTTCTCTCTCCTCACGGGTTAATCATTCAAGTGTACTCATTCATCAGAATACACATAGCAAATAAATTTACTAGTACTTCAGTTAAGTTCCTGCAATATCGTAAACGCACTTTTATATAATAATGAGACACGTAGAACAGAAATGGCAATGAATTGCAATTTAAAAAGAAAGTGGTGAAATTACGTGATATTCATCTTTTGCTAACCTTTACGTTCATGTTAAAAACTAACTTGGTTGAAATAAAATTCTTACACTTGTTTTATACAGATTCGTAAAACCATATTTCTTGTATTAGTAATATTTCAATGATATGAAAAATTGTCTTTTTCATTAAATGGTAGACTTCAGTCTGTAATACCAACAGTCTCTAATACCATTTAAGATTACACTGATGACATAAATAACATTTGTAATGAACTTCTGTGTGTCTGCATCTTTTTGTTAGTTCAGTTATTTCACAAAGAACAGTGGTTAAACAGTTCTTTTAAAGTTCCTCTAATAGATGCATGAATTACTAAAAGTCTCAGGTTTGCATTCTCACAACACAGAGGGAAGAAAAATCTCTTCTGCAAGTGCTAATATAAAAGTACAAATCAGTAAACTGAGTAAACTTCACTTTCAATTCCCATGCACAAAGCACAATACCTGCACGAACAACATTTCCTTCTCCCTACAAATACTACCCAACGAAAAGAATAAACCTCCTTTATACATTGCAAAGTTAAGTAGTAAGTTAAAGAAGGTAGCATATATAATATCCTCTCTATGTACCATGAAGCAGTTAAGGTTCTTCACTCTATTCCATCTCGGGTAGGCAAGTGAAAAATAGTAAATGCTAACAATAATCAAGTAGGGTACATATAGAGATTGTGAAGAGTAGCTTCAAGATTCAGATAAGGTCAACTTACACGCAAAGTCTAGAGCGTAAGTAATGAATCTCACACAAGTACAAGATTGTATCTCATTCAAGTTAAGAAATCTTAAGCCTTGTATAGAAAATAGTTGAGTACTTGTGGATTTCTGTAGCTGTTCTGATACAAATGGAGTTTGTAAGTAATACAATATTTGCAGATAATCTCTATATTCAACAACACCCTTTCAGTTTCAACTTAACTTGTAATTCCTGTAACATAATATTTTCTAGCATAAGCATTAAACGTTACAGCAAAATAAAGTAGACATGTTTAGTACAACAATTCTACAACTACAAGAAAGAACACTTTCGATTTTACGAACGTATTGTATTATATAATAAAAAATATGCCTGAGATACAGGTACAGAATACATTGTAGGGTAAGAATCTCTATGCGTGTATATTGTATGGAGGGATGTGATGGCTTCTGCAATTAGCTTTGCATCACATCACAACTCGTAACAAGCTTGGAGAATTTATTCCATTTGATATTTTGACTGGCACTGATGCACTAACATGTAATAGCACAAGTTGAAATGTCTGTCACTTTGGGAAGTCTTGGCGAAAATTCCTTGAATCTTTTCTGGTTACGTAGAACTGCGTGGGTTCATCGAGTGAAATTGAGTGAGAAGTTCTATGGGATAAGCCGGTTTCGTCTGCTTCGTTTCCTCAGCTTAAATTTTGGTTTCATTTGGCATACTTTGCACAAAAGAGCACAGACCGCACTCAAATCCACCATCAATCCACATCATTAACATTTACAATGCCAAAGTCAAAAACTCAATGCTATAATAGGTACGAATGCCAACCCATCTGTTACTTCGTTAATTGTGTATGCCTCATAAGTAATCAAAGTCATGTAAATCTAAAAGCAAATATGATACGCTAATAAATTAACAAGAATCTCATTTTACAAAGTAGTAGATTACTTATGGTTGTACTTTACACACAAATATACATGACATCATAAAAGTATTTTTATGTGAAGGAAATCTTTTTATTCTGTCCTGTGTAAACAGATTGTGAAGGATTTATTATTTTTAGATTGAATGAATGGATATCCTTTAATGTCTTAAAGTTCTGCCATACATTAGTCATTCATTAAGCCATTTTCCCTTGATTGTACATATTTTTTTACTCATTTTCAGTTTGAGAGACAAAACAGTGAGTACTACTTCGTGTTTTGCTCCTAGTACTAATCGTCATTGCTATTATATAAAAGGATAATTACGAACATCTAATCATTAGGATTATTTATGATGAGAAAATTGTTTTGTCTACTGCGATGTACAACTCTTTTTTCAATGAACTTCCTTGACATTGCTTTTGTTTTCACGTTGTTTTATATTCGATACTGGAGCTGTGTATGAGAAGGCTGATGATGATGAATGAACACATTATTTTCTGTGTAATTACTTTATTTTATATCCCACCTACCATTCCACGTTATTAAAGTGCTGATACTCAGAGTATATCTCTTATATCATCTTAATTTCGCAAATAACAACTTACATAAAATAACAAATATTTGCATTTGCATAATAACTAAACTATCAGTTACTTACCAAGGTGTAGGTAGCATAAATATTTATATTGTATACACAATAATGCATTAATTGCATTACCTACACCACTAAACTTGCTTTATTCGTTGCTACCACACTCGTTGATTGTTGAGTGAGTCTACACTCTTCATACCTTTCAACATACTGTCTACATCAATAGCAATTAGTGTTAAAAGTGAGTATACTAGAACGAATAAAAATTTGTTGTGCATTTGTTGTACTAATGTCTTTTTGATTTTGTTTGCGTGTTACATGATATAAATGGATCTTTATCTATCTGATAATCGACCACAGTGATGGAGTGATCTAACCATACATTTTATATGCCTACTATGTTTTGCAAACGTGTCTGCTCATGCTTTATAGCTTACTATATAATATACGACTGATGTATATTTGATTTTAATTAAGTTGTAGTCAATTTTTTCTTGTCTTGCTTTCGTACAAATCTAGTGTATATTTATATGTAGTACCTTTACACATGTACATTGATCTTAAATACATGTGCATATAAAATAGATTGCGTTTTTCCAAATTAAAGAATCAGAGTAGAGAAATCCTTCATTAGTATTGCATCTTGTATTCAGAACTCAATGCATGTCTGTGCATTGTATAATGAATTATCAAATGTATAAAAACTGACTGAGAACACCTCGATGCAAAATGTATAACGCCTATTAATTGGTCAAGTTTAAAATGCAATAACGAATGCAATAATTTATTTTAATGTTTTTCCATAGAACCGGACTACTGCTGCACACATCAGTAATTATTGCGACGAACTTCATACATCTGTAATTTGTACCTTCGGCAATTATTGTACAGAATTGAGCAGAATCCTGACTAGAATTGAGTAACCCGAAGATCAAAGGCCTTTGTTGCTCATTTCACAACAGCAGGTAGGAACAATTTTTTTATTTTTCCTAAACAATATTATTATCATATCCTTTTCACTATTTTAAGTACAGAGAAGATCTTGCGCCAAAAATCTTTGTGAATGGATGGAAATATACATACATACAACTTTCGCACATAATAACGACTTAGCAAGCCAATAATAATAGAAATATATATGTATTACTTATAGCATGATGCATAAGTACTTTATACAGTGAAATTTATTTCATTCATCCTGAAGTCTCATATAGACAGACAGAGGTGCTAAACCGTCGAAGCATTTCAAACCTTAGCTTAAGTTAATAGTAATAATCATAACGTGAAAGATTCCTGCCTATGATTCTTATATACAGATACAACTAAGCTACACAGGGAATTCATGCAACAAATACTTGTAACGTAACCCTCTCTGGACAAGGCCTACTTAAAGTGTAATACCTAACTGAAACTGCCAATTTTAAGTCATTGGCCATGAACTAAAGAGTGAACACCAGTCTCACTAACAATAAATATAATGCCAAGTACATTGAAATAAGTAGAATCGACATTTTTATTCAGTTTTCCTTTCGTTCGTACACGTTACTCAACTACGACTTATACATGTACAAATAAATATAGAGAATATAATCAGATATCAAAACATAACGAATTATATCTGTTGTGTACTAAGCTATCATTTAATTCTCCAACAAGCGTTGAAAATTGCGATTACACTAAATTGGTTAAGACCAGACGCAGACAGAGACAGGATGTCGTGCGTATTACATTTGATACGTTAGTATACACATACATACGAGTAGTATTATGATTATGAATGATACATTCATGTGTGTTAGCATATATATGCTCTAACTCTGTTCTGTTACGAATGTGTTTCGATTTCAAAAAGAACAAGGGCGATAATTTCATGTTTCACTTGTCTTATTAAGTATTTAGTTCGTCTTTTGGCAAACATTCAAATTTTCATTCACGAACAAAACTTCGTGTGCGCTAACACGAAGAAAACAACAAACAATGTTACGCGTACGTTGCTATTATATATTGTATGTAGTATATGCGATGCGAATAATAAACAAACTACCTAATCTCTTCTTTCTAAATCCTAATTACTACTACTATAGGGTAAAGGTAGGTAATCTAAATTTGTTCACTAAGTAAAATGAATAGGCACCCATACCTTAATTATTAAGAATCTTTGCTTTACAAATTGTACAATTTAGCAAACAAATAATTGTCTTTGTAAGAGTTGTTTACAGAATAAGATTCCCCGCCCGCATTTATGATTCACAGCACAAAATGTGCTTACTTTTTCATATTACACAAACATTAGCTACAAATCTGAGCACAATGGACAATGACATTGTATGGAGTTTATAGCTCCTCTACCTTTACGGTATGTCTATCTAAATGAATGTTGTCTTTTCTAATACAATCGATCTGATTTCTCGATCTGTCTGTTTTTTCTTCATATTAACTGACAGCACTTCAGTTCTACTTACTCATCTTGGAATAATTATGAACCCAAAGTCATCGCCCTGTTATTTGATATGGGTTGAATTTATTTAGCGCAAATAGTGTGTGTTAGTACTTGATTGGAAATAGGAGAAAAATCTCATTTGTCAATAAATCATAGTGATGCTATAATTAAAAATAGTTAAAGAGGGCCGGTGTTTGGTCTGAAAGACAAGGTTATGCAGAGTCAGCTTTATATACGTATAATAGCAAATGAAGCAATATTATGCTCACTTAGCGTTTAGCGAGAGTTTCACACAACATCAAACAATTTTGCAAAGGCAGACAAGGTGATATGGAAGGATAGAAAGGATGAGACGAGTCATGTCAAGCCGAGATGAGCAAAAAAATGAAGTCAGGCTTTACGAGAGCAGAAACAGGGAGTTGTGAGTCGTTCGTCCGGTTACGAATAAGAGCACAGTTGCTAGGCGGCAGCTTAATTACGTTGTTCTTGTAGTAAATAGTAATTCCATCCATCTCTGTTGTTGTGAAGCAAAAGTAAAACAAGAACATCAACATCCAACCTTTAAAAGTCTGTGAAACAGATAAAATAATGAGTCTGTGCTTTGGAATAAGATGTGACTGCAAAGATATTAGTCATATATATACACATACACGTACAAGTACACAGAAAGATAGTGTGTCTCTATGTATCTGTGCAAATACACTTGATACTTCTCTCTCTGTAGTAGTTCGGCTCAAATTACATCGATGTATATAGCCTAGGTGTGCGAACCAAACAGATTGACTCTCTCCTTATTGCTTTTCATCTGACAGGGAGTAGGTTTCAGTCTGTGAACAATGTTTAATAACGTGTAAATAAATCCACCTAATAAACAGACTGGATTTGGAAGCTTATCTTTCTCATTTCTTGTCACCTTTCTACATTCTCTCCAACATACAATCACATATTTGTGCATCCACGCAAAATTCACATCAAACTAACGAGCTGTGCCCTGTGCTGTATTATTATTACCTATGTACAGATACTAATGTACATATATTGTATACTATAGTTTCATACAATATATGTATGAAACTCAACGGGCTTTGCACAGGTATATCCATAATATTATTAGAAGAGTTCGGAAATAACGAATACCTTAAAATAACGAACGAAAACGTAATACTGGATGCGCACGCATCCAA
>JAQFYB010003786.1:0-18281 GCA_034694085.1 Pogonognathellus longicornis | reverse complement strand
GCTGGGGCGCCCCGGGCGCCTGCGGCGCCCAGCGGGGTTCGGGGCGCCTGTTCGGCGCCCCGGGGTTGAGGGCGCCCTTCGGGCGCCCCGGGGTTTAAACCCCCAAACCCTACATAAATCGAGGCACCGGTAGCCAGAGTAGCCACTAGCCGTAATGTATTGCAGCCACAGTCAAATCTCTTCGAAATGTTTACAACCTACACTCTATAATGTTATATGTTATGCATTTCTGAGGGAAATCAAATAGATTTGATGAATCGGTATTACTATTACGTAACTCAAAGAGGAAAATTGCAAATTGCCTAATTACATTTTGCATCTGGATGACAATTATTTATTTAAACTCTACAACATACACAAGTACAATCATGATCATAACTTTATTTCTGCACTATGCAGCAGTAGAGTAATACTTAGGTATAACGAGATAACGAGATCAATTATTGACTTCTTATGAACTCAATTTGTCCGCTATTATTAAACATTTACATCGTGTGTACTAAATGTACATGTGTAATTAAATGCTAATTAATGAGCCTTGAAACACTACCCACGTACACAAAGGCAAATTATTACTTTCCGATAATGAGTGATGTTCTTTTTTATTACTTGGGTTTCATTTAATGTATCAGTCGATGTATGAAGTGATAGCAGTTTATGTAAACACTGGATATACTTATGATTGTATTATGTATTATGTAGTATGTGCATAATATGTAGGTAAATAGTTAAGAACGAATAGCAATAAAGAATTTAATGCATGTACTACTATAATATTATTATTACCATTATATTTAACCACATGTGACTTTTTTCTGAACTCTCACTTGCTTTTGCTTTTACTGTGACCTGCGCTGGCTACTTAAAGCAGTTTATAACTACCATTATTATTTTCTACTTGAGGTAATTGCACTGTAAAAATTACTTTAAATTACCTCTGCTTCCATAACGCAACGCACATGTAATGATTGATTAGAATACTCATGGTAGAACAGATAGATCCCATTCCCATGGAACAAGGACCAATCTTCAAAGCAATTTTACGAAGGGATGTCCCCACTACACGTAGATACTTTGAGTCAACTTGATTTTGACTGAGATAGTCTTTGAAGCTCTGTAGGAAATTGTGAGACTCGACAGAGACTGTAGACATTGACCTGAACACTTTATACAACATGTACATACACATGAGGCAATCTTCCAAAAAGAAGCACACACTCATTACATCAGTGTCTTCCATTCGCAATAAACGTATCATGAGAAAAACGTCAGTGGTCATTTGACAGTAAGCCACAGCATGAATGCATAAAAACATTGCAGACGAATATTCATTAAATAATTCTACCACTAGAAAAACTTTCTTGTACTCAGCGATAATTATTTCAAGTTCGACAAAATGGCTACGAGATACTTCTTGATTTCTTATAAAACCAAAGAATTGCACCAACTCCGTACTCTTTTGACAGCATTTTGTTTTCTTTTGTAGCTTCAATGTACTTGCGGTGGTTGTAGTATCCTTAGCTGCAGTAGGCTGAGAAAGAGATCGTAAATGTTTTGACATGAAGCTGAGTGAAGACGTTATTTCTGCTCCAATGCAAGATGTTGTGTATAAAAGTGTCCCATAATGCAACCAGCCTTGAAGAAAAATAGCTATTTCGTGTAAACAAAAAATAGTGTACAGAGGAAGGCTGTCATAACCCAATGAAGAGTATGTAAAGACACAGTATTTTGGAGCAGCTGCAAATTGAATTCCCATAGCTGTAGCGCTCAGAATGGCTGTCAACCTACATAATATATTATTATATTTCTCGCGTAAACCAAAATTAGCTGACAAACTAATGAATGAATGATCATTAAAAATGGTACTGAAAAAGACATAATGATATTACCCTAATAGAAGTAGACGTCTTCTTGAGAAACGCTCAATATTTTCCTTGAAGCCCATAGGTCGATTTAGTTTGCAATAAATCTCATGTTGCAGCTTCCACCATGCAGTTAGTATTTCAAATGGTTCTTTAGTAATGAAATAGTATTTGCTTATACCAATAAGAACAAATATTAAGACCCATAACATAACAGCCATTCTATCCAAAAACTCGAAATGTTCTTGGTATGTCATTTTTAAGCCAAGAAACAAAAGGTACATAAATTTTGCAATAAGATGTACATTGTAAATTGTATTAAGAAGGAGTCTTGCTCCCTTGATCGTATCTAAGGAATATTTTGTCTCGTCATGTCGTCTTATCAGTGTGTACGAGGCTCCGAATGTGTTAATAACGTTGAGGACATTTTCTTGGAGTTGCACCATGACTAATTATGTCGAACGAGATAGATTAAAGGTTTTTATCAATGAACAATTAGTTGCTTACTGTGAATATTAATTATGACAATATATTTTTATCCTGATTTATGTATGACAGTATGTATATTTTAATTACAACAATTACTAGTGATAAACATTCTGTATGTGTTGAGACAAGCCGTGTACTTGAATTTGTTGACAGGTTTGTTTGGGAATTTGTGATACCCCCTCCTCTGTATCTGAACAGAGTATCTACAATTATGAATATGAAGTTTAACGAGAGGAAACCGCCTTTTAAGTGCTGCTGGATGTTGCAATACAGTAGCACCAAGTCTTATTATCTCATTACGTTCATTATGTATGAAAAACATTTCAAATTGAGGTAACTAGACCAGCAGAACGAATTCGCTTTTAATGTGTGCAGTGTGCATGGTGTCTGTAACAAAGTGAAGTGTGGTAATGCAATTAAAATAGATTTTTATCGATTTCGAATCAATTTCGTTAAAGCCAACTAATAAATCCTTCGATAAAGCCATCAAAAACTAGTAAAACGTTTCCGCTCCTGCCAATTATAATGCCTATTAAAAAGCAGCATGGGAAAATTTCCATCATTTTCCTTTCGTTCGTCAATTCTATCTAGTTTAATGATTTCATACAAGGAGCGACATAAAACCAAGCAGATGATGTACGCCTCTACATAGACATGAAGGAATGTGGCATACCACTAATAATACTGTACTTTGTGTACACAATAAACTTTTTTTCGTCTTCAAGTATCGCTTATCATTACAGAATGTTCAGTGCACGTACTATAGTAATATAATACATGTACAATACACAACACAATGCATTATGTATTGCTTCTCGTGTCAATAGCTATATACTTACGTGTGGTTTATATTATAATTATGTACATTTAGCTATAATAAAAATAAACTAGTCAAGCTTACGTGTAGCCCTTACTACTATCTCATTGTGAACATAATTTTATAACAGTGTCATCAATAAATAATATCCTTTGATATGGAGCAAGAGCAACAAGGTATATTTACCAATTAAGTACGAAATTCTTCTATCATGGCGCACTTACAATTAAAACAACAAACATTTAACAGGTAGATTTTCATTCAATAAAGTTGCCTTTGCAAATAATATGACAGTTGATTGTCTGTATGTAACATGCATTTAAAATTCTTATTATTTAATCGAATTTATACCAACTGTGTAGGACATTATTTATTAAAGATAAAGTTCCTTTAAATTATTGATTGATTTTCCGAGACCTATAAACAAAATTACATACTAATACCAATACATGACAGAAAACATAACATTAGGGCAATTTCTATAATGGTAGCTGTGTAATGTATGAAGCTATATATATGTGTGTAACTATGGACTTATTATAACTGCCAAGGCAAAGCAATGTTTATACACAGGATATCACATACACACACATAACGAACGAAGGAACGATTAATCTAAAAATTGATTTATAAGCACATGTATAAACCAACAGTTATTTGTCATTGATTCAGTATTCGAACAATTCAATGTTTGTTATTATACTACTGGTTTGAGCTCAAGTCTTGAATAAATAATGGCAATAAGACAATACACACTTTAACGTTTCAAATGATCCTCTATACACTTTTGCCTATGCTTACCTCATTACTATTATCTACCCACTCGTGTGTATTCATATAAAATAAATAGAATTGTTTTTTCTTTACACTCAAAAGGACACCCATATAAATACTTAAAACAAATTTTCTTTCGTAGTAACTTTTTACTTTAATATGCATACATGGCACTAGTTTCTAGCTGCAACATTTGTTTTATAACTCGTACAAAATATTTGCTCACAATATTGCCGGTATTTATGTAGGCTATGGAAGTTTACCAAGGGGAAATTACGGTTATAAATATTTTCTATTCACATGGGATTTACTACATTAGAAAAATATTGCAGTAGTTTACCTATGAAGTTTTGGTAGTAGATTCAAAGGAATTATTAATTATTCAACCTACTATGTAATACATTGTTTATTGGGTACCTTCATTTTAAGAAAATTAAAAAATATGCCCATGAAAATGATATCTGTATTAGGTATTGTAAAAGATACTTTTGGGTAGACCACCACTTTAACATTTGGCCATTCCCGACATTAGGCTTGAATGTAACTGACGTATAGGTAACTGACTTGGCAAATTGTTCAGAGAAAGTGTTTGGTGGTTGTTTAATCATTGGAGCAAGTGTATTAATTAATTAATTATTTAACTAATAAGAGTGCTTCGGGTATTTCGTGTTCTTTGGGAGCAGCCGCAGTCGCAGGTAGGTAATATATTATTTGCATACCTTAAGTACATATCATACAAAATGCAAATTATATAGGTACTGTTCAGTTTTGACGCGACAATTCATTGCTTACTTAAGCTCTCAATGTCTCAATACTACGAGATAATTACCTACTTTTAAAACTCTTTTGTGTCTACCTACAGTTCTAGATTTGAGACAAAAGTAAGTAACTACTTAAAAACGTAATGGCAGCTACGGAGACTCGGCTTGGCCATGTTCAGCTACTTCAACACAATAAGCAACTGCAATGTCTTCTGGCACAGTTGAAGCAGAAAACGGAAATCTACGAAGTGGGACTTGGAAACATATCCAAGATATTAAAAGATGTACCTCAGGAACTTCAATTCAAAGCTCTCAACAATGCTGACAAACTTCGATCCAGTTTTAGCCTAACATCTCACTTGATTTCCCAAAAGAAAGCACTGGACAGAATCGAAAAGGTGGTATATGAGGTTCATAACACAGTTGCATTTAAAGGAATATTTGCTGGATTATTTGCACCTCGGAACAAAGAGCAAGCTATTACACAAAGGCAACAGTAAGTATCCTTAAAATTTTAATAATTACAATTTTATACTGCCTATTTTAAGTTTCACCCCAGCACAAAATGATCAAATCTTTCAATTTACTAATTTTTCAATAAAACTTCTTCCTCTTTATAGCTTCAATTTTGAATCCGAAATGTAAAAAACAAAGAGTGAAGCTAGAATTTCAGTTTTTAAATATTCGGGATGTACTGTAATTAAAGATACTTACTTTGTTGTAACAGCGGTTATTTGTTGTATATATTTTCAGAAATGGTTCTCAGATGAACACTAGTCATTCTGTTGCAAATATTAATCAGCCAAACCAATCTCAGTCCAACCACACACAATCCAGTCAATCTCAGTCTCAGTCAAATCCGTCTCAACTAAGTCAAATGCAAACGAGCAATTCTCAAGCAAGTTTAATAATTTCTGCTACTCGTCCATCTGATCTTGTAACCACCACTGTGAATAAAACACCCACACTAGTATCAACTTTGTCCATTCAGAAATCTGTGGTTAAAACTATGCCACCAGCTCCTCCTCCGCCTATGATTACGAAGCATACCGTTTCTCCAGCGGTGATTCACAGGGTTCCAGAAGAGCAAAAGGAAATTCAGATACAAATTGAAGCTAATCCTATTGAGAAACATGCAGCATTTCTTGAACACGAGTTGTTCTTCAGACGAGCTCATAATTTTCAAAAGTTTGGTATTGATCGGGACATCCTGCGTCGAAAACGAGGGAGACCACCTACAAAAATTCCTGGATACTCTACGTCTCTAAAGCTTCAACGAGAGCATAGTCATGTAGGCACAAGTAGATTTGAAGATGACTTTGTGCGACGTCCAGAGACAAGTGAAGCAATGGAGGAAGATATGGCTTGGAAATGTCTAGAAAGAGTTTATGAGTCTCATCATGTGCCATTAAAAGAAAAATATTTCCCTACAGATAATCTGGGTTCTTTTAACATAAGTCAAATTTTGGAAAATGCTCCCATCTTGTTATCTAATGTTGAAACTCCCAGGGACAATGTTCAGGAACATAATTATCAATCAAGGTCAAGATCTGTTTCCCCTCTGAGGAAGGACAAATAAATTTCCCCTTTTTCACTCAGCGATTGCAGGGTAATAATAAACCATTGCATTACCATGACCATGTGCGTAGCCAGGGGGGGGGGTTGCACAGGGTGCACATGCACCCCCAGAACCAAATGGTACTAAAAAAGCAAAAAATCGGAAAAATTTTCGGAATTTTTTTTCGGAAAAAAAATCGCGAATATCGTGGTTTTTACTATGGTTTTGACTCAAATTTTTATTTCTACGCTTGACTGTAGTGTAGACTCATATGTATGTACTTCATTTCATATTGAAATTTTTGCTTATCCAAGAAACATTTCTGTATATTATGTAGTTGCTGTGCACCCCCGAGGTTATAATCTTGGCTACGCGCTTGACCATGACTCATTTCATTACATTACTGTTGGTTCATTCTAATCATTAATTAAGCTAAGCAAACTGAATTCGTGCAAATCAATATCCAGGTATTTAATCCAGGTATCCAGGTAGTCTGTCCTTTCAAATATTTAATACATAATTAAGGAAGGCTATAACGCACTTACAATACAACGCAATATATTATGCACTATTGTTTATAATTACTTAAAGCGAACATGATACTTTGAATTATTTGCAGCCTACAAGAACACAATCCACTTAAATATAATATAGACTACTAATAGACAATAGAAATTGTACGTTAGTAAATATAATGTACTTTGAAGAATTTTTAGGTGTAAACAATAAGTGGGCTTTATTCAATGATGTGCCGATTTAAATGGAAAAGTTTATACGAATTGGAATTTTGAATAATTGTTCCATTTTGCCATAAAAGTACTCTATTATACATTTGGTATAATAGAATAATAAAATGCATAACGTATGTAATAAGAAATGACATTTTTTTGCAGTATTGTCTACAATTTTAATTTGCTTTAACTAAATAATAAGGTTTTGTATTTCGGAGCTTTTGCAGCTTGTCTATTGTATGTTAACAGTTTGTATCAACTATCTATTATTACTATTACAATTAATTGTGTAATTGAGAAAGAGTGCAAAATAACAAAGTACATCAATACACCCTAAATGCGCCTATCTAATTCATAACATACATAACTATTTGTAAGTCTGCATTTATTCTTGATAAAAAACATGGCAAATAATATACTGTTATACAATTAAAATATCACTTTAATGACTAGAATTTTCTTAATTATTGAATACATCAACATTTATCACTGTTTATTTATGTAACCTGCAAATATATTATGTATCGAGTGTAGCTTAACTTTGAGTTGCGATAACTAATAAACTATTTTATTAGAAGCCCACAGTTTCTTCCAAATGGTTTTAGTGTGTTTTGAATCTGTTATGATGACTTGTATTGTACCATGTAGTAAAAATACTGAAGAGATCGATTAACAACTGTCTGTACATTTATTAGTAATATGCAGCTAAAGGTTTGAATAGAGCATATCCGCTAAATGCATTTCAGAGTCCAAAATTCCAATTCAATGTGAAGTTAAAATAATTACAAAGTTAAAGGAACAAGACATGACGTTGGGTTCTGAATTATTTAGTACCTACTAGGAAGCTTCTTAGATATTTCCCCAAGGGGGACTTTAATTTATAATGTTGCTTGTACAGTTGCATTGCCTTCAAGCGTAGCATACTCATTTACAATGTAGTATTTACACTTTGCAAACAACATGAGACAGACTGATTGTGAGATTCTGAGATTAGTCAGAAAGAGTGTGTGATTCGTCTTTGTATGAGACACAGCGCACAGGGAGTAAAACTCACGGCACTCACAAAAAGGTGCAATCATTTTGTGCAGGCATCCAGCAGTTTCTAGCGGAGAATATTAAAACTAGAAAAAGCCCGGAAAAGCAAAGCACATGATATCACATCTATTAGAGAAAGGGCAAAAGGGAGTAAACTAAACGAAAGCAGTGTTTATTTTGGTGTTGGTTTTTCGGACTTTATTGATATCGAACCAAGCAACTAAAGGACCTTTGCTTTCACATGGTAAAAGTGAAATATTTCATTCTTCGGTTCTGATTCGGACCCGATTATTGTTAGTAGTACTCCCTTGCTTCCCGATTCGGCTTCATTTCCACACGGGACGCTGCAAGAAAAAGTATAAGAGGAAAAAACCCGTCTGTTGTGCAGCCAGTATTCCTCTCGTATTTGACATTATTATATGTATCTCATGTTTGCGGGATTCCCTGGCTGTCGGTGTGGTAAGTGGTAAGTTTGGCAATCTCGTTTCTCGGGGTTTATATTTATAAAGTCCATTCCATGTTCCAGGCAGCAACTCCCATTTCCCAGACATAATAAACGTCTGCTACTACTACTGCTACTACAACCGCACTTTCTTTTCTACCTGGTATGGTAATATTATACTCACCTATAATAAATATAACTTTACGTTGTGCAGAGTATGTATATATATCGACTTTTTCGGTTTTACGATTTGTTTCCCTTGTCAATCACATCCAGTACTAGCCTTTTCCGGTTGCTTTAACTCTAAAATGAACCCTCCTTTCTCTGGACCCGGGTATTGAATTGATTGACCGTACTTTCCTTTTTTGTATAGGTAGAGTTAGGTTGTTTCTGTTTCTATGTTCTAAGTAAGTATTCTACATATTATATTTCTGTGTGGTATACATAAAGTTTTACAAGTTTAGATACACAAACAAAATACCATACTAACAGTAACAACAGAAGTGTCCATTATGTCCAGTTTCTTTTTCCGTGCGGGAATAAACTGTATATTAATATAGTTTCCATTTTGTTGTCTGGAAGTTGACGGGATGGAATGGAACCGAAAAGTTTTTGCTATATATACAACGTAAAACAGCGTAGTTAGTGAGGAAAAAGGAAGACATAATAATATATAGTGAAGCCTTTGCTAAAAGCCAAAAGTATATCATCCATGTACATTTAATAAACTCTTTAAATAAATCATTCAACAGATTGTCCTGTCATAAAGTTTTTAGCGCTATCCTCCTCCGAATTTTGTAATATTATCCCTCCGTATGTTGTGTAATGCACATAATATGCATACGTGGATTTGACAGATCTATACAATCTTTTGCATGTTGGATTTTTGGATCATTGGTCATGATCATGGGTTATGTTGGAAGTGCTTGCGGTTTATATATTATATAATATAATTATTATTCACATTTATACCGTTCTTGAATGTAGTTATTGAATATAATAATGGCATACATATGTATTGAAATTTTCAGGCATTTGCAACACAACTGTGCCTAAGGATGACTCGAGCTCACAGAAAACTTTCTCTGATGTGATATTTTATCGATAATCAATATCTGTATAAGCGTTTATATTCACCAGTCTTTCTATCTTCCTATTCACAACCGTTTCAATAATTGGATTCCCCACGAAGAAATGTAGGTGTATGTTCTGACTTCTGACAGACTGAAACAATCTCCACTATTCTCATTAAAGAAGGCGAAGTCGGATAAAAGCTGGATATTTTACACCCAACCTATTGACTCTAAAACTACCGCATCACCATTTCAAATTGCTTCATTTCTGTCGTAGCAAAGCCGCAGAAATAGAATAATAGTAATACTGGTAGGTATAATAAAGATAAAACACTGCTATTCTGCTATAGTGCATTCATAATTCATGAAGGGATCAGCATTGATTACGTTTTGATCTCGTTTACTGTATGTTCTCATGGTTTTTCAGAGTCCGTTGAAGTTTATCCTTCAGCATGGTATACTGTATAACTCTTCTGCTTAACTTACTCTGAATGTGTCGTTTACGTCGTAAGAATAAACAGGGTATCAAAGACCAACTGTACAGCCTTTTGTCTGAGGACTTGCCTTCAACCCACGAGTATGGCCTGAACTCTCTATAATCAAATTAAAAGTATCTTGTACATTGCTGGATCTGGATGTAAACCAAGCACAAGCTCTTCCAATTCCAATGGTTTCGTTCTAGGATAATTGTCGACACAGAAACTGAAGATTGGCAAAGGGATAATGTGAAGATCGTGAGCTGGAAGCAAACGGATCAAATAATACACTAAGGTACGTTTTTCTTTGCGTTTGTCGATAATTTAATCAGAGTAATGGACATCATTATGCATTAGGGATAAATAGCTGCATGGATATCCTAAGTAAAGAGATGAAGTAATAAATATTGAATATATACCTATAGTACAGGAACTAGGAAAGGAACACATAATATACTAAAACAACCTACATACTAAGTACACAATGTATTGACTTTCGTCTAAAACCTCAAATTGTGTTCCATGGAGCAGTTGCAAAATACTCTTCGTTCAATTCAAAGAGAGAAAAGCTGGAAGTTTCTCGGTCCCACTCCCAGTTATATTGAAATATAGTATACAAACTATTATTCGCAACAAAGATTAGTCAGAAAATTGGTTAATGGTATTTTCATTACCGATCAATCATGTAGATTGGTGGCAGTCTGTCTCCTTCAATTGTGTAACAATTAAATCATATTTATTTCTGGTAAAAATAATTGGAGAATAAGTTAGAGATCACTGTAGTATTGATTAAGCATAGCGTAGATAATTGAAATTGTATCTATCTGTATTTATAATAGTTTTGTTATCATTAAAGTGGTTTCATTAATTCAAGGTACAGTCGTCATATTAAATAAATTTAAGTTCTCAAATAAAATCTCAAGTGTCATTTTCTGATTATATTATTATATTCCAAAAAAATTGTGTTAATTGCTAATTTTCCTATGCTGTTTACTGTGTTTACTTTACGAGATGATACAAAAAGTTTCCCTTAAGACATTAAGACCGTAAAGAATGTTCGTATTTTTCCATTATTTAAACCTAAAAAATGCTGACAATAATTATTATAATACTACTCATTATTAACGATAATCAATTAATGAGTTCGATAATTGAGTTCGAAAGGCCGAAATATAATTTTACATATAATATCAATGTGATTTTATACAGTTTTTGCATCACGTACTATAAACAGTATTTTAATTGTATTATATTATAAAAATGTTGATTATATTATAACAATGTTTGCTGATTACAGAAATCAAAATGGTCCGAGTACTATCCTGCCATCATTTTAGTGGACAGCACGTTGGTCGCTGTGAAGAAGCTATTGGAGTAGCAGTTGCTGGAGTCGTCGTAATTGCAGCTTTAGAAAATCAAGTCAACATATTCGTTCCGGGACATTTGATCGACCACACTAAGGCTTGGTTTCCGGATAGACATGTGCCTCTTGTTGAGGGACCTGATTCAAATGGAGGTAGTATTATTAGTGGAATTCCTGGGTTTTGTGCACCGGCAGAACCTGACAGTTCTACGGAAATTGGACGTTCATACGTATATCATAGGAGAAGTTATTCTGGCTCCTATGTAGGAACACGGCAAGAAGTTTCTAATGCCCACCCTAAAAATAGACCATTATCAGCTTCCGGTACTCCGAGTGCTGGAACGCCCAGTGCTGATACACAACTTAAGCTTTCTCACTTTTTTGCTACAGTTGACCTCATTGAGTCCCTCACGTACAATAAAAAAGGTATTTCCAAACTTTTATTATCAATCAGTACTTTTGTATTGGGTAAGAATTATTGTACCTATGGATTTGTTTATATGGGATGGTACATGTTCTGAATTGTAGGCCACTATCTATTGTGCCTTGAAAAGCGAGAAGTTGGCAGCGGAACTAGGATGACCAGTGTCAGAATTTATTTTAACTGGGAGAGAAAGCCCGGACATAAACCAATGAGAGCTAGAATAGCGGGATTAGTCTCTCCAACCGGCACTGAGCACGATGACGACGCTTTAATGATGGTTGAAATTCCGCTTACTTCGCCAGCCACTGCTGTCGCATCCTGTAAATTATCGGGGCACATTGCTTGCCTTTCTGCTGAATCTATTATCAATATTTTCATGTTTCGAATGAAAGAGGGAAGCGGACGACTAAAAATGCATTACGCAGATTTCGATCGAATGTATGCAGTAGAAACACCTGGTTTTGCCCCACAGAGTATCTGTTTTCTGTCGGATTACATTGCTTGTATGAATTCTCATCAAATCACCATTTTTCGAATGACAAAAGAAGAAAAGCCCGGTGTCCCAAATATATCTACTCGCAAAACTGGATTCAATCTATTTTCGCCGACTGAATCAAAACTTAATAGTATAAGTTCAGTCGCTGTTAAAGAAAAAGATGTCGTGGATGAGTCAAATAGTAAAGTTGTATTTGATCCGAAAAATGAAACAGTCAAAGTGCATTTAAACACTATCGTTCGTTCTAATCGAAGAAAGAAAGCTCCAGCAGCAGGAATAAGTGAAGAGTATCCAGAAGACATTTTCTCTAATCGAACGAAAGTAATTTTTACTGCGGTTTTACCAGGAATTTACACTGAAGATATTTTGCGACTGACAATTTCGTCGACTTCAGCTTCTGCTCCTTCATTTGTAAAAGTGGGATTGTATCCGATCCGAACCAACGGTAAGTAAATAACCGATAACGGGTTAAATTATTAATGTTTTGACAAGGAAATTGAATGACTAATATATGATTCTTTTGTAAAGATACCGTTGGAGGAATTGCTTGTTGGGTGGGCACAGCAAAAGAAGCTTTTTTGTACCATATGCCCGAAAGGAGAGAATGTTATATCGTTCGTGTAATCAGCTACCCTTTTACTGCCCCACTCGTCTCGTTTACGTTCGACTCTCTATTTTTTCATGGTATTTGACTACTTATTATGTTATGTGACAACGTAATGCTTTACTATGCAATAGGCACTAATAATTCACCCTATTGAAGTATGTATTCTAAAATGCCATTAAATATTTAACAGCTCTCACGGAAACTGGTATAGAAACGTACACTTGCAGAAGTCTCTATTATGCTCTCAGGGACACGGAAGGTTTTCATAAATATGTTAATGTAAGTTGAAATTACAAATGGTCGAAAACACTTATAGATTAACTGTCCAGTAATTTATATTATGGTATGTTTCTCTCTCCTATTCACAAATTTAATGCGATTTATATTTACACCGTCCTGACTGGGTGAAATATGTACGAGTTTAGTTTACCGAACGATATAATGTAAATAACAGTAGTACATAAATACTTGTTGCTGAATGAGAGGATTGTAATTTAATGTAGGATTGCCCGTTTCAAGATGAGGCAACGTGTCTCGTGGGTATTAGACCGTTTTTAGGAGTGCGTTTTATGGCCGCCAATGAATTGTGCATGTGTCTACTTGCAAGCCCAACTTCGCCTTCAAGCCATATTAGTCAACCTTCGCCAACTTCTCCAGTAACGCCTCCAGCACCCTTGAGCATTCATGAGTTAGTGAAACACCTATTTAATCTCTACATTGCGTTGCATCTACCTATTTAAACTTCTTGATTTGTTTATAAATACTTTACAAGTATTGATTGTTTGCAGAGAAAACTCGTGGACAGCTTACTCGTTGGACTTTCCCAATATAGACTTCATCTATGAGGATACTTTAAAGGCAGCCCAGCTACAAAAGGAGTCGAATCCAGATAATTATTTCACTTTGATTTGTGAATTGCATCTTCTTTTGCGACTTTTCTTAAATTCACATCCAGATGCTGAACCAAATTATCTAGCAAAGTACCGTGAAACTTGCAAAATCATTGGATTTTTTTATATCAAGAAATCCTCATTGCTAAACTCGGCTCCTGCGAAAGCAACAAATAGTTTAGATCATAACCAAGATGCTACTATTCAAAATATTTTGTTAAAAGAAGAGATGATTGACAAGGGAGTAACTTATCTCCAAATGGCACATTGTGATTTTCAATATATTTTTGGACCGGAAAATGCCAGCATGGCTAAGGACCCACAATACATACCTGGATTAGTGAAATTCATTGAAGTTATTTTACCAACTTATCAGTTCAATGATGTGGATGCCACTAAAATTCCACCCTCGTTGTCCCCAGTACTGGTTGAATTTCTTGCCACCAATTCCCCAAATGTTTTAGTAGATATGGTCATTCAAGTACCGTTCCTCCGGGAGTGCAACAGCACACGACTTGTCCAGGTAATTTCAATTTTTCATCTAAATACACATCTACAGATTATTGTATGTATTCTGATCCTGGTGTCATTTATATAGAAGAATGGGTTTGTCGTAACTGAGTTGGCAATATGTTGAAATTGCAGATTTTAAAAGATTTGGCAGAGAAAGTCAATTACAATAAAAAGGAATCTCTTGCTTTATTATTGACTGTGGTGACTTTAAACGGCGGTGATGCCAATGGTCGTGCTCAAGTCAAAGAGATTTTGAACAAGACCAAAGCTAATGAATTGGGAAGCATTCTTGGTTTTCAATTTTTGTTCGAGCGCAAGAATAACAAAGTCACAATGACAGATTTATGTATATGTATGGCAGCTGCTAAATCATTGCTTCCTGCAGGGGTTAGTGTATTCATGGACCTTATACATTTCATATATCATTATAATCATTACATTTTATGCAGGTATCTGTATTTGTTTGTAATACTTTTCATTCTTTTGATGACCTTTTAGGTTATTTCTCGGGCCCTCAAAGCAAATGAGTTCACAGTATCCGAAGTGATGTTAGCATTTGCTCAAGCAGTGAATCTCAACGCGGACACACCAGTTCAACAATGTTTAACACAAGTTCTGTCATCTGTACTGGAAAATTACTTGGCCGAAAAGCTTGCAAATATTATGAATTATCTAGATTCTATCAAAGACAGAAGCATCGGCTCCAATCAAGTTCATGCGGCAGGTGTTTCTGTTTGTCCTTTGAATCATGGTTTGTCGGATGATGAAAAGCGAGCAATCCATGCCCTTGTTAGATCATATCTCTCACACATATCCTTAGCATTGCTAGCTGTACCTACAAAGGCTCCGGTTATCACATCAATGCCGAATCAAACTGCAACTGTAGTTCAAAACGGTAGTTCTGGTGGCCAACAAAATATGCCCATGCCCTCATCAGCTGCAACACCGAATTCTATGAGCGAATTACCAAATAGAAACTATCAGATATTTGGAAAAACTCCTACCTTTGTGAATTATATTTTGACGATGGAATACGATGGAGGGCTTGCCAGTGGATTTAATCAAGGCCAAAATATCATCACATTTGCAAGGTTTCCCAATGAAGAATGTAGAGAAAACTTCATCAAACTTTCGGTCAGTTTTTGTTGTTTTATCTCATATACTTATTCCTGCAATTATATTTGATTGATGATGGTAGACATGCAAGTTAGCTTTTATTTACTTGTGAAGACCTTGTTTGCCTAATGATGCGCTTCGTTTTAAAAATTATTCTTTTGTTTGAGCAAGACATCGCTGTCAGACAACCTTGACGTGATTTACGACACTGTCTTAACGTTAATGAAATAGGTAGTGAGAGTAGTGACGTATTACGTACTTGACTTTGACTCAGCAATAATATTATTCATTGAACAGTGTCTGTTTTTATTGTCTTGGATCTAACTATAGAACCAGACTGGACAAAAAATAATGATTTTCGTATGAAAAGATTGATATTAATGGCAACTAGGATCTTCGTTGTTTCCATATCTAAGAAATTGGAATTTAAATTAATTTTAGTTGTAACCGCTATTACTTTAATTACTGTTGACTTTGTTATCAGAAATAGCATAGTATGGGAAATATTAGTCATATCATTTGTAGACGCGAATGACACGAAATGGAGCTGGAAGTTCCAATTTCAGATTACTCGTAGAAAGTGATTGAAAGTGGAAGTTGTCCCAAGAAGATAGTACTCGTAGGGATGTTGTTTGTTTATTAGCCTTCTTTCATGTTCATCCTTCAACAGAACTGGTGGCTGTAGAAAGTTTGTCTGTCTATATGAGAAAAATTTGATGAAAACGAAAGGAAAGGATGAGCACGTATGTTTTCCATACATCAACATCGTATTGATTAAGGAGCAGAGATAAAAATTCTAAGTCGAAGTAGAGTGATTGATATTTTGTGTTCATATTGTAGGTAACGAATGAATGCAGGAGTCTAAAAGAGCATCACTTAAGTTCAGGGTTTGATCATTTGGTCACGCACTACGTAATTCATATCACTTGAATACGCTCCGTAGAATATGAATGTGATGGAATACCTAGCTTTGCACAGTGATATCATTATTATTATTACAAAACTTTTTTAAGCCAAGACATTTAGTTTTAAAGGCTTTTGCCAAGATTTACTGAAATTATGAGGAAACTGAACAGAGAGAAACTTTTCTTGTTGTAATTTATCAAATGTTACTAAAGACCTTCACTTTTGCAATTTGAATTGTCTCCATGCTTTGCTAACATTACATCACTCTGCCCCTGCCCTTGCCATAATGAGATAGGTAGAGCTGTATGATATGCATGTGTATTTACTACCTGGCAAAACCACTCACATTATGACTGTCACTTTTGATATGCACTTAAATTTATTTACTGGTGAGGCTTGCACTCGCAAAACCAGAAACGGAAATCAAGTGTAGGTATGACGCTAATAAAATTCGTCACAGTAATAAATCATTCGTAAACAAGGTTTGATTGATCTTTCGTTAAATTGGACTGAATTAATACAACTATTGCGTGAACAATAAATTCAGATGCTAAATATCTACATTTATGCTTCCCTCGGAACCAATAAATTTCTAAAATATCTTGTGTGTTTGTTTTCAGAGTCTCTTAGGGAGTGTGTTTGGAAATGTCGATGGAGTAAAGGATTTGGTGAGAAACTTCTTGCAGAGAAACGGGATTCCTAATTCTCCACTTCATCTCATCCTTCAACTATTGATCGACCCAGCCGAGAAAGCTATCGTTACTTTGATCGCTAAACAACCCACGACACTTCTACTTTATGCAAAGGTAATTATTTCATTTAAACTTTTTTCTCGTCTGTGCACTGCGCATTTTTACCAATTAGTCAGACCAACTTTTACTTCTGCGGTAACATTTCATTTAAGAACATCTAGGTTAAGTGTGTTTAAATAATTTATCTGCTCATGGAAGATAAAACTAGTAGTGGTACACTACAAACACAAAAAATATTAGTTAAACGTAGCACCGTTTTCTTGCTCTTTGATTCATGAACGAATCGCTGGGACATCATTAAATATTTGTGCGTAAGTGGAATAGGGATTTTTGTTTCAGTAGTAATTGGTACTCAAGAAACCGTCGTAAAATCGCAGTTATAATAAATTAATTGTGTAAACATTTTACGAGGGATACCAATGTAGTTAGCGTTTAACCGATGTAGTCCTTGATTGGGCTCTTTCATACATTATGCACATCTGGGGATTGGGACGGATTGTTTACACTTTTATTTTTATATATACGAAGTAGACAGTGTTTGAGGCATTTAGGTATATACAGCATATAGTAGGTATGTACAGAGTAGATACATGCTGGAATCCCAGTCTGGGATTGCGTCAGAGTTACTTCCACCGAGAGAAAGCCTTATAGGAAAATGATTCTTAGTATGGGGAGAGACGAGAGAGAAATGAGTTTTTCGACTTTTACATAAACAAAATAATCTGAAGAACTCGACTTATTACTCTACTAGTTACAGGTAATTAATTTTACTACATTTGATTAAAGCTGTAATTAGATGGGAACTTAACATCTCCGTTGTAAAATACAAATACTGGTAATTAGGCACTTTCTTATTATTATTACTAACAATCAAGTCATTTCATTACTAATTATTATATCCTATATAATTTAAGTATATGCACTATCACTCTGTACTGTAGTATTTGTCTACACGCAGTTTCAAATGAAATGAAAAATTTATTTATGCTTGCTACACTTGCTACAAATACCCTCATACAAATTATAAAGTCGCGAACTCGTGTGACCTATCTCTAGTGATCATAAATAGATTCAAAAAATTAAGTGACCCGGTACCAGGTTCAACCAACGACCCGATAACGGCATAGCCCCCATGCACAAATAGTGCACACTACCAATGCCAATGACAAACCATCTAAACTCTAAGCTACCTACCT
>JAQFYB010003785.1:0-18282 GCA_034694085.1 Pogonognathellus longicornis | reverse complement strand
CTGTCTGAAGTGATCTGAAATGATTTTTCATTTAATTACCTATTTCAAATGAAATTTATTTTCATTTGAGGAGGGTTAGAGGTGATTGTAATTCAGCTTAAGTTAGTGTAACTTTTTTAAGTACTAACTAATAAGAAAGATCATAAAAATTGTGTAATTTTGTAGCATGTTAAAATGGTTGGCATGATTGTTAAATGTCTATACAAATAAATCTCACTATTAACCATAGGCTCCATAGGTATTACTGAATGTTAGTGTTAATGACTGAAATGATAGGAATGGTATTTGTAAATATTTTTAAATACGTCTTTAAAAAGCAATAAAGCATGCAGGAATTGTAACCTTAGCTTAGTATTTAAAGAAGAGCATCTGCAGCACATAGCTTGTGGTGTATGTTGTATGCATTTATATTTATAATTTCTGTGTAGCATAGGTATAGGTATTTACTTACATGTAAATGATAGTTTATTGAGAATGTCTACGAATATTATAGCGTACTACCACATAAGTATTCAAACAAGGTTCAATACACTACTGTACTATGTAAAGGAATGGAATTTATATACACTGTATAATATCAGGGTGTATTCGGGATATTTAACTTGTTTGCATTTGCTTTGGTTGTATTTGGGTCACTTTCATGGACAACATTGATATTGATACTTTACAATTTGACTTAATTATTAACTCAGTCTTGTTCGATTACTAGTATATTACATAGCAGAATAGTAATACAATTTAATATGGTATTACATAGGTATAGGTAATGGACTAATACATTAACTAATGGTAACTTTTTTGCATTCAGCTTTAAACAGGGAATTACAATGGTATTATTTTATATTCCCTTGAATTTTGTCAGGTCTATTTTAGTATAGAAATAATATTTGGAGAATGGACCGACCTAAAATGTAAGTGTAAAGATTACTGTAGGTCACGGACGGTCTATTCTACTCTATGAAGAACTTGTTAGTCATTCTCATATACACAATTTTGTGTTGTCAAATCATCTCTTTAGACTTGGAAAGGTGGCGTTTGTGGCAGCTTGAAGGTTGGTGCATCACAGTTTACATCATCTACATGCACAAAAAATAGCCTTAAATAATTGAGTTTCTTTTCACAATCGTACAGTATGTAGGTACACGCAAAATGCCATTACAAAAATGAAATGCAGATATTTCTCATACATGTTTAATAAAAATTGGCAATCTTTGTACACAGTTACGAATTTTTTATGTCTGAGGAAGAATAAAATATGAGAGAATGTGAATCTGCATGTATGAAATTGTGTCTCACCTGTAATAACATAGGCATTTGACTTAGAAGTTTTATTTGTAAGAGTAGCATTGGGAGGAATTTTATGAGAATTTTTATGTGAAGATGAAATTCCCTCAGGATGCTTTTCATTGTCTGAAGAGACTGTTTTCTCCTCATAATCACCATAAGGAAACTCTGCAAAAACATAAATGTTAAATTTAACTTTATTTTAACAGCTACTGCAACAATGAACGAAAGGATAAAGTAGCCATTAATGCGTAGATTAAACAGCTCTTCTTTCTGTACAGATCTAGAACACTTGCGTGTACAGCACAATCAGACACTAGTCGCATTATATTGCAAAACTTTCATTTTATTCGCTCAACTTTATGTACAATTTTGATATATATACAACTAAATTGACTTACTTGAATATGGTAAATTGGAATCATCTCCTATCCCGATTGGCTTTAGACTAACTATTCGCATGTGATGAAAAACTTTTTTATGCACACACACCCAAACCATAGCACAAATCACAGGAACAATTAATAACGCAAGTCCCACACAAATAATGACAACATTATTTGGTTCTATGAAAGGGTGATTTTCTGAACTCTGTTTCTCCATTTCGGAAATAATTTAGAAGACTAAGTTTGTTAAAGCAATATTCTATTCTTCACCTCTTAATGTACGTAAAACTTTTATCACGAACGACCCACTGCCGCAGAATGCAGAGCAAACTGTTCGTAGTGGATTCTTTAACAGAATAGAATTCGGTACACTAGAAAATATCTGTAATAACAATTATTTGTGCGTAGGTATATATAACTGTATGCACTTGTGCACTAGTAGTACCTTCAATCCCTATATTGCATTGTGTACGAAACGGCTTAGGATAAGGTAGGTAAATGTTATTTTGTAGTATAGTCCTATTACAATTTATAGTTAAACCACGTAGAGAATCAACAGAACGAGTCAACAGATATACATTTGTGAAACGCAAGTCAAGCTACAGTGAACATCACTCTACTTGACCGTTCGTGTACAACCTATATAATATTTACTTACACAGGTATGTTATAACAATAATATCCTCCAAATAATTCGTTTAGTCTACAACATTTATTTTTCTGTACCACTGTATTGCATATATCTTTAATATCTAAATTGTGTAGGCTCTAATACACATATTCCATTAACTTTATACAATACACTTTAAAACACGCGATGAAGGTACTATTGTCCTATCCTATCCTTTTATCCTATAGAATTTAATACAGCAACTGAATGCAAGTTCCGGTATAATACTCTTGTAACCTTGTCCAGCTTTATATCATAACGGAAAGCAGAGGAGTAAATGGTTCACTTGAGAAGAGTTCTCTGAATGTAAGTGTAGCACAGAAAATTTTACTGACAGCTAATACATATATTGTACTTATCTACTATTATTATCTGTTTGTAGGTACTATATTGTAGGTGTACCCAATAATATAGGAAATGACAGGTAGATAATATGTAGAATGATTGAAGGTAGTCCGCGTTTTTTATTTTTAGATGCAAGTTGACTTATTTCGTTTTAACAACTCCACGTGGATTATCTTAATGATTTAGACTGCAAACTGGAACTTGGGTTGAATGTTGCTTTACTGCTAAACCAAACCGAATGTGTCTCAATGTGAAATCAACTCACACAACTGACGACAGAAATAAGTGTGGGGCAACTGTAGTAATAAAATGGTTGTATGTAGATGTTCTGTGTATGTGTTGATGTGGATTGTGTATTGTATAGGTATGTAATGTACTGTGATGTATAAGGTAGATTTTATACATCAACTCGTATATAACTTAACACTGAATGTATACAGACACATAAACCTTTGCTTGACGCTCACACATCAGCTAAAATTATCTCTCTCTCAGTCTTCCTGTTATGCTCAGAGTGTTGTGTATCCAATTCCACATAATATTTTCATCTACGCCAGTATCTCATCTCAACTGCTTCACTTATGTGTAAGGTCATTTCTTGCGAGGTGATCTGTGTTCTTCAGACCAATCGATACTTAACTTACTCACAAACAGTAGTAGAGCGGATGCACAACTGTTTTGATTATTTTATTAGTCCCAATGCAAATAAATTCTTGTACTCTTCCATGTACTAGGTAGGTACTAGGTTTCTAGATACTCTGTAGTTTTCCTCTCCCGATTTTCTGTGCTACTTTGTACACAAGATATGATGGTCTTTGCAAGTGATAAATTCTTCTTTGTAATACACTAGAGATATTATACAGCAATCCGTTAAGTAAATTTTTTGCTAATGTGATACAACTACGAGGAATTGCAATGAAGACTGTTAGACTGTAACTCACAAGGTAAACTGGCTGCTGGATGGGATGAATGATGAATGTATGGATAATATTATTTTATTTGTATAAAAAACGACGCTGCTATTACAATTAGTGTATTTTGTGCAAACAGACACTAACACTAATAAAAGACTCTCTTTATACGATACAAGACATGCTTTGACTAAACGTACACAACAAACTACTAGGTTTGGGTTTAGATGTTGAAGCACACACACAGAGAATATTATGAAGAGTCGAGTCTCTGGTTCAGCATAACAAATATATTTACCTAGGCACATCAACCAACTAAGTGCTATTGTCATCATCACTTTTCCTACTCACTGCGTCAAATACTACACTGCACACGTATAGCAATGCGGTGGAGTTGTTTTTAATAATACAACACTATTATCGAGTATAATCATTATTAAAGTATTATAACGTGTTAGCGCAGCTCTGGATTTTTTACGTGCAGTAAGAACGTATGCAGTAAAGAGTCATAGTGTTAGTTGGAAGTAGAAGCACTGTGTATATTCATGCTGTCGTCATCTGCTCATCTAACAATAAGCCAAACCCAATCGCCCAGTCAGTTTTCCTAGAATTGCCTGCACACAAACAACAAGCAAACGCAATTGAGTTAGAGACATACAACCAAAACTTATTAAATACCTACCTCCTATAGGAGTACTATGCTAAAGAACGAGTAGAGTTGTAAGTTGTAACTATATTGTTAGTTTCTGTCAGTTTTGGTGTATATCACCTATAGTAAGCTTGAGACTGAGACTATGTATAAAATATTATGCTCTACAGACATTTAGCTATAGGCTATATTATAAGTTTACAGATAATTAGTCAATTGTTTGCCTTGCCCATTATACTACGCCACGGTGTGCGCTACCAGTACAGTATAGCACATTATGGATGGAAGGGGAACACCAAAAATGCTAATTTCCTTGTGTTATTGTATTGAATTAATTTAGTGGGCATGATATGTTAGGCACACACGCTGTTAATAGAGCTAATACTAAACAATCTGACGTAATAACAATCATAATAATAGTTTAATAATCGATTTATTTATTGCTGAGGAAAATTTATGCGATTTGGACCATATTACCATATCAGTCAGTACATTACTCTCATACTTTACTAAAAAGGCGTATTAAAAAGGGAATACTTTTGTCGGCTCTACTACTGTAGGCAGTTACGTGCATATTTGACGCAAATATATGCAAATGCAGCATATGTCTCAGTAATGAAAGCATAGTGTGAGAATATGCGGTTGAAATTCAGAATGGAATGACAATGAGTCATCTTTCATCAACATTAATCGCTAAGCTGTGTGTGCTATTTCTCACGACATTTTCTCTTATGAAATTATGTCTTGGGTAAGGGTACATTATATATATTGTGTACAAAACACACATTCTTCGTGTATCTAAAGTTACAATGACTTCCTGCAGTACTTCATCACATGTTCCCTCAATGTTTTCTATGAAATGCTTTAGAGGCACCATTAAAACTATTCATTCTCCACTTTTAATCTCTTCGTAGAGCTAATGCCAACTAATAAAGTTTCGCACTTGATATTATGGTCTGTATGCTCAATGCTACGTGTTTTATCGTTCAGCAAGCATAATGCACTACTCAGCTCTGACTCTGAGTAGTAATCTACAATTCATGTTTCTCTGAATGTGGTTATTGTTAGCACACACACCTATCTATGTGTATATAGACAAGTAACGTAACCAGTTTGAAGTAAGTGAAGGATTCCATATTATACTCTCACAAAAAATTGTGTTCGAAATCCATTTATTAAATCCTTTCACAATTTCACATTTGCTTACAAACCAATAGAAACAATTTTCCATGAGAAAATTTAGCTAGCTATAGTATAGACTCCTACTATACTACCTTCATACATCATAGCTACATAAACTCTTGCTGAAGTTTATTAGCCCTTTTATGTACACAGCCAATAAAGCTGCTACAATAAACTTAAGTAATTGTTTGATAGCAACAGTCAATTAGCGGTAATATGCAATTAATTATTGAAACTTTTCATTCAATAAAACAAAATGTAGCGTTAACTGACGTAGGTAATGGCCATTAAAGTGGATAAACGAAAGTCACTCAAGGTCAGATGAATTCCGGGCAGAAACACAATGTCAAATCTGTCTGCTAGCAACAGTCGAAAGTTCTTGAGTATCTTGAGGGACGTTTTCCAATCCTGCATAAAATGAGTCAACCAATTATTATTATTAAAGCATTAATAATGACAATTTCACAGCAACAATTTTCATACTGCATAATTATGTGTAGGTAACTAGAATTCATATTCATGGAGCTCATGGCTCATAATATAAAAATATAAATACCTAGGTATGTAATTTAAAATATGGGTAACAATAGCATAAAAGTCTCTTATGTTATAAATAGGTATACAATACAATGCATGCATCAACCGCAGAGTGAATGACAGGATAATACTTTACAAAATTGCAAATATTATATTGTGCGAATATTATAACAACTGGGGAGTACAACGAAATGAGTAAAAACCATATTTTAATGTATAGGTACTAAATAGGTAAACAATAATATTATATTGCAAATTTTAGTCACATACCTTCATAACGAATGGGGGACTCTATGGAAGAAAAATTTTGCGAGTTTTCCTTTCTACACATGGTGATTACCACTTTTACTATATAGATGATGGTGACACAAAGAAATACGGCAATCAAACCAAGAACCAGTTTAATACTTGTGTTATTTATGGGCAACAAGGAATGTCTTTCCTGTTCTTCCTCACCTAAATAAACAAATGAATTTTCTGGATCCATTTTATTTATTTCTCGGGTGATTCTACTACTTGCAGACGGAACAAATCACAGTATTACATGTGAAATGGGGAGAAATGAAATGGAAATCCACGCAAACACACAACAATTATGGCTGCAAAGTCTGCCTCATTTTGCAAGATTGAAATAAAGATATTATTAGAATCACTACGATTTCAAAAAGCATTTCATCTCTCCTTCAAAGTCAATTATCAGCCATTTTGCTATTCTATGAGGCATGAATAATTGAATTAATGCACACTTCATGTATACATGAGAATTTGCAATGAGAATAAATGCATCCAAATAATATGCAAATGTTGCCAGCGTTAGCGTCAGAACACATGCATTAAATCAAGCAAAATACAGTTGAGCTATCTCTATCTGCTTTCCTCGATATCTAATTGTATATAATTAAACACTGTATGGCTAACTAACTGTAGTGTAGTATGCACAACCTTACAATTACACTCATCATTTTTAATGTGCCAAGTAATTAACGTAAAGTAAGTAAGGTTTAAATTACTAATAATACAATGCTTAAGCTCACTTCGTTCATAGAAATCGTAAAGGTTAAGAATATTTGTGATACAAGACCGGATGTAGATATATATTTTGTGAACAAATAAATGAATAAATGAATTTTTTCAGTACAGCCATTAGTATTTGAAATATCAAAATTGTTATTTTCCAATAACCGTTTGTATTTGTACATACATTATACAGTATGGTTTGTAAAGAAAGTAAAAGTATTTGAGTCCAATAATAGCAATTGAAAGCTACATTACTGAATTGTGAATTAACATTTTGGCAAACTGCGCATTTGAATCCTCATGACTGTGAATAGCACTATTGCTTAGAATAGAAATGGTGTATTTTACAGAGTATGGATTCAATTTTAATTTAAGCACAAATTATGGTCTCATCTAAAACAAAATCAGAGTCCCTCCTAGGTTTTACGGTAAATTCACTAACAAATAGAAAAGCACAGTACAGTATACTCAAGGTACAACATACTACAATGATAATTATAACTAATGTTAAAAGAGCAACTGAAAGAGTAGAAAGTCCATTTTCCCAGATGTTTTCGTTCAGTGTACCGAATTCAAGTATAGAATGGGACAGGTCGCTGCAAAAAATAATGATAACATATGTATTGCGCACAACTTTTTTTGGCTTGCCTAGTACAAAAGATACAAGTTTCTTATCTAAAATGGAGTCCATAGTCCATACTCATGTTTTAGATTATACGTGATATTTTTAGCAATATTCTACAAAATATTGTTAGTGTTTTCCTATACTTTGCCATGCTCTAATCTAATAAGTTAGCAATCATGTAAGTGTACGAAAAGTTTGGTGTAATAATCATCGAAGCTTACAGGATGGAGGAGAAGGATTTGAATTAACATTATTATGTACAAAAACGTAAATAGCAATATTTTATATCCCCGTTTTTGCATTAAAAGAAATCAGCATTCTATCACTATGCTAAATAAAATATACTTATAATATAGTGTTATTACCTTTCTGATATTCTGGAATCAAATTGACTTGGAACTAAACTCCAGTGCTGTAAAGCGGGTGAGATTCCATCAGAATGCCCGATATGAAACTTTTCGAATCCTATCGCTATAAAAATTAATATTTTCAACTGTGGTATTCTTTTTCGATAGATATGTGCACAAATCATATTTAGTAGTGAATGTTTGTGAGATTTTATTTTGGCGATTACTCTGGTCGCCTACTGGTGGCAAGTTATATTTCATGGAGAATTGTGCCATTGGCAAAAACAAAGGAAAATGTAATATTGACTTACGAATGAATTATAGCGTCTATTTATAAAAACACAGTTGACAAACCTGACTAGGTATACATAAGGATTTCATTCCAAACTAATACTGCACTAGACCTTACCTTAGGTATGTGTCAAAGTGAAGATTCCATTTCTCAGGTTATTATGATATTGAAGTGGCAGCTGTAGTTATATATAAGGTAATTTATTAGTTCGGAACAAACATCAGATATTGCCAAGTGTCACGCTATTCCTCTGCGTGTGCCTCAATATATAAAGTCCACGAGCTTGAATTATGTATGCAGCAACTCAACTGTATCTCCGACTCATAAAGATATACTTGATATCTATAATATTAATAATTGCCTTTACGAGCTTCCTTTATATCTTATTCCTGTTTTCACAAGGCTTTCATTCCATATTGTTGTGTTTTAAATTGAAAATCAAACGACAATACTTTACATATCACTGTTTTGTTGATGCAGTCACACAAAAATACCATAATTGCCAGTGATAATGAAACTTCTCCACGTCCGCATAAAACTAGTTCAAGCTTGCATATCGACGAACTAAAGATAGGCACATTATGAACCTATAGAGTAGTGTTTCAAACGTACCGAGTTTACTATTGTTGCAATTATTTTGTTTATTCATTTATGCTAATTGATAACTAAATTGCACGAGACTGACGAGACATCCGTAACACGAATCATGAGATTACCTTAGTGTGCATTTGTATCAAGGTTTGTAATGTAAAGTCTTGTAAGGAAAGTAATGGAGAATCTGGACAAAGTAAGTAAATAGGTACGTAAAATAAATAGACATAGGTACATCATTTACTAGAGTTATTACCATAATTTATTTTGTACATGTTCTTTATGCAATGTATGGATGTACTTACAAGGTTATTTTAAGTATAATACTAAAAGGCACTCACCACACATTATGTTATAGCATAGATATCAATAGTTTAGAAGAATTTGCAGTTTAAAACAGTTTTAGGTATATATTAAAGCTTTGTGAGAGTATTATTAGACTTCTCCAGAGAGCCATTAGAAGATGTTAACTTGACGAACTATTTTTTCACAAATGTTGAGATCGTTAGAGTCGAAGATTAAGTGTAGATTGCACCATCGTTGCTCTTGAATTTTGTAATTCGTAGAGCATCCATATCCATTTGATTCGGAGGATTGTTTATGTGATTTTTCCAATCCTCACGATTTTTGGCAAGCTGTGGTCCCCAATCTTCAGTTGGTTGTACGGATTTCATAATTTTCTATATAGGACAGTAATTATATATTATTAGCATTTTTTTGAGAGTATAATTCTAATCATAAAGTTGTATTGTAAAGATACTTCCTAAACTTACATCGAACAAATTAGATCCTTCTGTTTTCCAAATTGCATGAATAGCCGATACAGGAATCAAAGAAATAGCTAAGCCAGCAATTGTCCAACCGCAAACTGTAAGAAAGCAAAAAATAGAAGGTATTGTAATGATATATGAATGCTTGTTATAGACATGTGTAGATAGATGTTTTATATTGTGTGTACTAAAACAATTTACAAAACCATATCATAAATAATACATACCTATTGCAATTTGTGGGTACTCTTTACCATCAAACGTAAGTGCTTCTTGTGTTAAGATTTTGTAGGCCAAAATCACAGAAAGTCCTACGGGAATAAAGAAACCCCAACAGATTTTCCAGTACCAACCAACTGGTCTGTCAAGCATGAATTCAATATCTCTGCAGATATTTCCCACTCCATATCCCCAGGCTACTCCTATAACTTCTAGTAGTGCCATTGCATAAATCTGTGAAATAAAAAATGTAATGTAATTCCTGGCTTTTCATGAAAGTATGTAGTTTAGTTAGATTTGAGATGTGACGTACCACAAAATCTCCTCCGAAATGATCAACAAGGGAAAGAATCCAAAGTCCTCCAGGTGTGAGGTAAACCAAGCCTGACAAAAAACCAATAATTGACACAACTAACGCTAGCTTAGCTTGTTTAATCGTTGTGTACTCATCAGATAACACAGTAACTGCAGCCTTTGCTAAAGAAGTCGCGCTTCCAATTCCAAGTGTGAATAACATTAGAAAGAAGGTCACAGCAAAAAACTGCAATATAAAAAAGTTAGATAAAATCGGGTGAATACTTGATTTTTTTACAGTAGGTACATAGAATTGATGTAGTAGATTATGTTCATATACCTTCCTAGGTAGGTACTTATTATATGTGATTTCTAAACAAGTTAAACATAAAATACCTGTGGAACGTATGCAAATTTAGCAATTGCATCCGGATAACTGACAAAGGCTAGGTCCGGACCTATGATGTAAAGCATAATAAAATATATAAAATACACGAACACTCAATGCATGAAATTGAATCTCAGTAAGTTGCATGAATGTGTTAAATGTATGTATAATAAAGTCCATAGCATTGTCTAAGCATGAGTAGGATTACTTTACACCTGTAAACAAATGATTGTTAGTAGTTTGATGAATGATAATTAGTTTGATGTTAAAGAGAACACGAAGATTATGCGAGTGAAGGTAATAAAAGTTAAATTTTTAAACTGTTATGCATAATGTTGTGTTTCTGAATTTTAACATCAACAGCAATGTCTTTGTACTCTTCAGAAGTTCTTTCAAATGCAAGGTATTGTACTATTTACAATGTGAAGGAGTTAAATAATAGCTTTTAAAACATCGAAAAAGAATTTTAAAAGATGATCTTACCTCCAGAAGCTACCTTTGAAACTGGCACCTATAATAAAAGTACATATTCATCTAATTAAAAATTCACAATTTACAATACACTTTAACCTCAATCTTATCTTTACGTATACAATTGTATTGATAGTAGTATAGTTTATGAGATCTTATTCAGTAGAATAAAACTTCATGGTCAATTCTTAATTGGGGAAATGAAATATTGAAAAATTGGATAAGGAGAATGTTCTTCTTACATTTAATTCATAGGCCAAATTGCCTAAAATTGAGAAAAGCGTGACCCCTGATAAAATCGAAGTGGCTGTGTCCATTACTGAAAGAAAAACAATATGAGTTTTAGACTAAAAAAATCCAATATGTCTATTAATTTATAACATAAGAATTCATCAATATTGCTGTGCACTTACCAGAAATAATCATAGCATCCCTGAAACAAATAATTATTCAATTGTTAGCAAAAAATTATTTCAGTATTTTTTCTGGACAGTAGTTAATGTTACAATACATGAATTATGCAATCTCTTTTTAAGTACTATACCTAAATACCTTGTCATGTCATGTGTAATTACCTAAATAAGTTGACTGATATGCAAAATAAAAAAAATACCTATAAACGTTGTGTCTGAAGGAGTTGTGTGAGGAAAACATAATGATTGGACCAAAGCCAACCGTAAGGGAAAAGAAACACTGGCCGACAGCCGCAAACCACACCTTGAGAATCAAATGCAAGTAACGAGTTATGTTATTATCGTGTCATGTTATAAATGCTGATAATTACAAGAGAATTTTTAAGAAATGGATTAAATTACATTTGGATCCCAAAGTTTGTTCCATTGTGGGTTAAGAAAGTAAAATACGCCATCATACGCTCCTGGTAAAGTAGCTCCGCGTACAAGTAAAATTATGAGTACAATGTAGGGGAAAATAGCTGTGAAGTAAGCTACTTTTCCAGAGCTCTTGACTCCTTTGAATAATGAAAAGAAAATTATGGTCCACGACAATAACAAACAAAGTGTCAGTCTCCAGTCGGGGTATCCGATTCCATCATCAATTTGATCCTTTTGTCGCAAAACAGTTTTTCTGTAAAAAACATCGTTATACTTTCACAATAAATAATTCGTGTAATTACATGTGATGTAAGGTCTGTGATTTCTAAAGGATATCTTACACGAAATACAACTGTGATAAACTGGTATTCTCAAATTCTCCTATTGCAGCAGTTTTATTTTCATTGCATGTAACATTTTCCCAATCATCATTGCATTGAGTCCAAGGAAGTGTAGCATTGAAAGAAGCTATCATGTAAAACACCGTAAGGGCCATGAGGGCACAATAGTAAGACAACACGCAACATCCTCCGAACAAAGCCCCGTATCCACATCCTGTATTGTACATTGAAAAATAAAAGTAAAGAAAAAATCTTAACTATGTGCAATAAACTAGTTGTGAAAGTGCAATGATCGTTACCTTTAAAAAATGGAGACATTTTCCATACTTTAATTTGACCATACGACGAAAACTGTCCAATGGACAATTCCAAATAGTAAAGAGGTTTTCCTATCAGAAATAAAACAATTATATATGGAATAATAAAAGCTCCTCCTCCATTTTGGTAAGCCGTGAAAGGAAATCTGTATCAAAAAACCCCACAATTAATGATTGAACATACATATCTATCCTGTTTCGAAAAAGTTCATCTACACGAGTTTCTATTATTAATATTTTAGGTAAAATACATAAAAAATGAAACTTTTGGTCACCTCCAAATATTTCCTAGACCAACAGACATGGATATACAGCTAAACAAAAACTCCAAAGGATTGTCCCATTGTTGTCTTTCTGGTTGTTCATTTTCTTGATGTTGAGGACCACCTATTGTGGCCTGCAAAGATCATTTGAAGATTTATCAATCATTATCCTGTATGTGCACCTGTAGAATTCTTAAAGTAAGTTTAATTGGATGCTTTACCGTAGACACTGTAGAAATACTTTTTGTTGGTTCATTCTGCGATTCCTGATCGTCACCCTCGAATCCTTTATTGGCAATTCCATCCGAGATTTCACTTTGAGCTGCAAGAGCTATTACATGTTTGGAACCACGTCTTGACATTTCGAATTAGAAATCTATGTCGTCTCTTTTATTAGTGCATGCACCGTATTGATTTAAATATGCATCTAAATGTCAAGTTTAAACACAAATCGCTTAAAATCCATTCACACTCAAAGAATGTTGATCTGCAGGGACTCAGAACATGACTGATACACAAATAGTCACTATTACACATATATGGTACCTAGTAGTTGAAAGTTGAAATAACCTGTAGCCGTCTTATAGTGATGGATAGGTATTCCCATAAACACCCTTTCCAGGTGAATGATGTCACAGTACTAGTAGATATATTCCACGCACTATGAGAGTGATTCGTGAAACAGTGAGACGAAATGAGATGAGATTGTGAGTAGGTATGTGTTTTCTTGGTAAATGCTCCCTTCGAATGCAAATAACAGGTTATTACACATGAACAATTTTGCATGTATTTACCTTTGTAGTAAGAACTACCAAGTAACTGCCTAGACTACATTCAAAACAACTTAAGAATATGTATGTAGTAAGTACATACATAGTGTAGGTATATACGGAAACTATACTTATTTATGATGTTCATTTAATACTGCTTATTATTAGTTGGTGCAAACATATTCGACTTCCGTTAAGTAGCTTCTCCATCGTCCGGAGGGCTAACTTATTTAATAACAATTTTCACGATAGATGCAAAAGTATTGAGGCAGTATGTGAAATCCCTCGGCCGAAACAAGCTGTCTGATAAAAGATCTCAACTTCTGTCTGCATTACAGCATAGCAAGTACTACCTGTGTTGTTGGGGGAATCACAACAGGTTTGGTATATATGAAGACTCAAAACTTTTAGAACTTTTTTCAATTGCAACTTGTACAGCAGGAAGGGTTACTCAAATTGACCCAGTTGCATCGTATTTCTGCGATAGAGCAACAAATAAACGATGGAGCTACTGCCAATATCAGTGATAAACGCTGTAAATTGTAATATAAACACTTTCCAACAATAACAGTAGAATGCTTTATAGTCTAGGAAATTAGATTCGGCTGTGTTGAATATTTCTCCTGCAACACAAACATTCCATTATTAATTAGTGAGATATACAGTATAATGATGCTAAAAGCAGTCTTATGTAATGTAATTACTGTTGAATAAGACATTCTCAAAATACACCTGTGAAACAAAAAACATAGAGTAGGTAGACCATACCTACGTAAAAGTACCATGAGCACCTTGCTGATACTTATCTCTCACTAACTACACTTACTTACATTTAGTGTAGTATACACTGTAGTATAGTAATGTGAATAATAAATAACAATAACCATGTAAAGTATAACTTTTTATTTAATTAGCTCAATAGCTCAAGGAAAAAAATACTATAAAATTAAAGATAGTTGATGAGAGTACGTTCTTCTTTCTAAACGTGGGCAAGTGTCATAAAAGACATATCATTTATGTAAAGGAATGCTTGAATCATTTTACAATACATTCACTCTCCTTTGAATACACTCACTCTAGTAATAATTTACAGATGTGTGGACGCCTGCGATCATGTTGTAATAACCTTGATTGTGGGGAATCCACTCGCACACAAATACATTCGTAATAATATGATACATGTAAGTGTCTGTTTATCACACAAGCGAATTTCTTACATGGTAGGTATACGGAATTGTCTATTGTAAATTATGTACCTGCATTGTACTTGGTACACCTGTGCTACTCAGTACTTACGTGCATTATGGCTGAGTTTTTGTTTGACTTTATATTGATTCGCATACTTATTGTCTGTTTGTGGTCAAGCATGAGAAAATACCTCAGTATAAATGACCATGCATTTTATGCAAGCAGACAATACAATGTTAGTTATGGTTTTGTGTTGTGGGCATAATATGCTATGCTACTACAACTACAGTAGTGTACATACGTATAATATATTGTAAATGAAAAGTAAGGTATGCATAATGTGTATTAATGTAAGAGATGTACTAGATTCATTGTCAGTAATGAATTGCAGTTACATTACAATTGAAAACATTTCCTACATTACATATTTTTAGCAGTATGCCAATTGCAATTAACGTGTCAGTCTGTAATGATAAAAATAACTCAACTAGATACAAATACAAAGACGGTTTATATTCATTTATTCTTACTACACCGCAACAAGACAGAGTGCATATTTACAATGCTTATTTTTAGTACTAGTATTCACATGATTCGCATTCACTACTACAACATATAATTCGAGATACAGATTTTTATCTTTCATTCACTTAATTTAACACAAATGGGTATATTCATAAGCTTATTACGTATTTAGGTACTTATAAGTTATAAAGACAGCTTTGAGTTCATGTTATTATTAATCAAGCCGTAATCAAAAAGTCACTGTAATTTACGTAGTTCAATGAGACAGTTAATATGTTGGATCCAACTTTGGTCAATAAATACATCTACTAATTAAGGAGCACTTTCGTGAGACAAATAATTTGAGCACAAATGTTCGTTTACACCTAACCATTTAACCATAGGCATAATATAAAATAAAATATTCAATATTAGGCATTTGCGATTTTCTGCCTTAAGATATTCGTACAACAGTACTAGGTACTTATATTTATAGTTTAGCTATTTGATATTCCGAAACAGACGGATATGAATTGGTGCTGGTGCTTAGATTTGTTGATCTTATCGTCTGGGTTGTGGATGCTGATTTCCAGGACGCTTTAACATGGCTTCCATTGCTTTGCGAGCTGCATCTTGTTTTCTTTTTAGTAGACGCCAACGAATTGGAGTCCCAGAGGAGCTAGAAGCAACAAACAAAAATGCTTAGGTTGAATATATTATTTCATGATAGCAAGTATTATGAACTTTCTCCAGCGACAAAGCTTTGTTTAATGTCTCTAAAATCGTATAATATTTGATTATACCATCGAGGACCCATTTGTTTGGCAACTTGACGACACGGAACACCTGTGGTCAAATCATTATGTGATTAAATTCCCAATTTCTCGCAGTATGTAATTGCAAAAATCGTTACAGAAAATATATTTTCGGAAGACTCACCTGCGTTGAGTAGTTTGATTGCTTGTTCTCGTTGAGCTTGAGTGTAGACCGGTTGACGAGGTCGAAAATTGCGAATGTTATTTGCTGGAACAGCCTCTTCTGAATTACAATTTTTTTTACCAAAATTGAATTATTTGAAAAATGATTTTATGGCAGATTTACATATTTTGGAATTGCATGAATACATACCGGCTACTTCTTCTTCTTCCATTTCAACCTCGGGAAGGTCGATAATTTCGTTTTCCATTTTGTCCAGTAGCAGCTGAGTCGAGACTCCAGAGATTTTCAGAATGAGATTGGATAAAATAATTAGGAATTGTTGGAAAGAGAGAAAAGAGAAAATTGTTCTGACAGAGATGAAAAAATGATTGAAATGAGTTTTGATAATAGTTTTTGAGAGTGTTTGTACGAAGTTCATACATGTACGAAATCACATGTCATGGAAACAGATTGGTTAAAATTCGGTTAAAATTATGGTGATTGCCAAATAGAAACTTGTGAAGTTAAATAATCATGTCTCATGTGATTAGATGAAGCTTTTATATTGTAGTTGAGGCATTAAAACCTCTAATTTCCTTACGATTAAAGTACGTTTTGATAATGTTTCCTAATACAAATGATGCCACCGATGATACCAATAATATGGGTTGTTAAAAGCATGAAAAATTATACAAATATTATAATATGTCATGTTATGTAGATATGATAGTTAAGGTAGGTAGTAAGTGGAATGGACGTATTATTCTGAAACCTAGTTTATAATTTTTATTAAACAGTATTTAGAAACATTCATCTTGTCGTCAAATTGGAAACATTAACTAATGTATTTTTAAGTAAATATTTTGGCATTCTCATGAAAATTGTGAGGATGTAGCTTGTGAGTACATGGGTAATATTTTTATATATGATATCTGCCAGTAGAATATGAAAAATCAGAGCTTCACAAGTCATGTTACTTACAAATACAATTATCACTAAATAATAATAATATCATGGCTTTGTTATCCATGTAAGCCAATACTTAGTATAGTAATAACAGTAATAAGCTGTTAATCGAATCAGGCAGGATTTGGTTTTGCTAGAGTTACACGAAACAAACGAAATACATGGATCCTGAAACACCTCTGTTTCATGACATCTTGGAGTTGTATGTATTATGTATAAAAATGAGGATTCTTTAATCGAGTGTCTTCACCCATTCAGCAACAAGAGTAAGATGCTCACTGCGATTTTAGTAATTAAGATCATAGAATCGATCACCACATTAATTGGTACAAAAATTATAATGTTTTAAAACAACTTACTGAAGCTGTACCGTTCTTTTTCTCTTTCTTCTGGTCTCGGAGATGATGTAACAGCTTGAGGAACGACCGATGCCATAATGGTTGCTGTGTTATGTAAATATTCATGAATCCCATTTTGTCTCATTACACTGGAGTCTCTGTAATCAATATTAGTATATTTTTTACCTGAAGATCCCAATGAGTTTTATTAAGACGTTAATGTATACGTAATTTGTGCTTTAACAATTTTTAAATAACACCTTGCGGATTTTTCAATACCACTGTCACTGGAAGACAAGGCTGGATATGCGTCACACCAAAGAACAAATGATAGAAAATATAAAACTGCTGTAAATATCGTAAATGCATTGTGTGATGCTTGCTTCTTCATACTTAACAAATGATCTGTTTTGAATTACAAAATTACTTTTAACATAAATTAATTGTATAAAACAATTTGAAATCGAATTGAACAATTTACATAGAGTTATCTACAAAAAGTAAACGAAATGTACGAAAATTCACTTATATACTCCAATACATGTTCGCTCATCTGTACATGAGTTTGAACCCGACGAAATTTAAGAACTCATAAGAAAATGTCACAATATTATGTTCTTAAGCCTAATGCATAGTACACAATTCTTTTTTTAAATAAACCATACAGAATACGGATATAAAAAAGTATCGGAGAGACTATTCTATTAATTCTTATTTATTTTCGACAAACAATTAACGTAATTTAATACACCAAACAACAAATCATAAAAAACAGCGAACACACATACTCACAGACAGCGAACATTTACACATAAACAGCAAACACACAGACAGCGGTAGATAACTGCGGTAATTGTAAAGCTATT